>WBMZ01011730.1:0-53655 GCA_013400975.1 Atrichornis clamosus | reverse complement strand
GGGGCCGGGCCGGGCCGGGCCCGAGCGACGCGACAGACGCGGGGAGGGGGCGGGCGGGGAGAGGGGCGGGCGCGGCCCCGCGGTCCCTCCCCCCTTCCCTTCCCTTCCCTCCCTCCCCCTGTCCTCAGCTGCCCCCGCACCGCGCGCTCTCCCGCAACCCCCGCGCGCGCGCTCCCGCAGCCCTCCCCCCCTCCCCTCCCCCGGCGGCGCGCGCGGGATGCGGGCGGGGGGCGCGAGCGGGAATGGGGACCCCCGGACAGGGCGCTGCGACAGGGCCGGGATGGCACCTGGGCACAAGAGCGGGACAGGCCGCGGTGTGACACCCGTATGACAGGGAGAGGGTGGCATATGGCACATGGGAGCAGGCCGGGCTGCGGTGTGCCACCCGTATGACAGGGAGAGGGTGGCATATGGCACATGGGAGCAGGCCGGGCTGCGGTGTGCCACCCGTATGACAGGGAGAGGGGGGCACATGGGAGCAGGACGGGCTGCGGTGTGACACACGTATGACAGGGAGAGGGTGGCAGGTGGCACATGTCACATGGGAGCAGGACGGGCTGCGGTGTGACACACGTATGGCAGGGAGAGGGTGGCACAGGGAAGCAGGACGGGCTGCAGTGTCACACGCGTGTGACATGGAGAGGGTGGCATATGGCACATGGCACGCGGGAGCAGGATGGGTTGAGGTGTGACACACGTGTGACAAGGGCGAAGGTGGCACATGGGCACAGGAGCAGGACAGGCTGCGGTGTGACACACGTGTGACAGGGCAAGGGTGGCACATGGGCAGGGCAGCAGAGCAGGCTGTGGTGTGACACGTGTGACAAGGCTGAGTGTGGCACATGGGCACAGGAGCAGGATGGGCCACATTGTCACAGGTGTGTGATGGGGAGAGGATGGCACATGGGAGCAGGACGGGCTGCGGTGTGACACACGTGTGACAGGGAGAGGGTGGCACATGGCACACGAGAGCAGGACGGGCCACATGTCGCACATGTGTGACAGAACAAGGGTGGACAGGGCGCTCGGGGTCTGTGTGAGGCTGGAGCGCCCGTGTGACAGTGCCCGGCTGGGACCCTCTGTGTGACAGTGCGGGGCTGGCACGTGGCACCCAGGGGTGTGCGAGGCTGGAACCCCGTCATGACACCGCAAAGGTGGCACATGGCACACAGTGGTGCCACACACGTGTGACAGGGCAAGGGTGGGACCCTCCATGTGACAGCACTAGGCTGGCACGGGACATTCATGTGGCAGAGTTGGAACACTCCTGTGAGGGCACAGGGCTGGCACACACGTGATGGTACAAGTTTGTCACATCCATATGATGGCACAGGACTGTCACACACGTGATGGCACAGGGCTGTCACACCCGTGTGGAGACACAGGACTGTCACACACATGATGGCACAAGACTGGCACTCCCGTGTGAGGCCAGGTCCTGTTCACAGCTCACTGAACCGAGCCCCCGAGCCCGGTGGCTCCCAGTGCAAAGTCTGCACAAAGTGACGTGGGAGCTTTGCCCGGCGTCACAGGGTCACGGTCACGGTGGATGTGTGACACGTGGGGGACACGGACGGCGCTTCCCCTGGCACAGAGCTTAGTGTGCCACGCTGTGCCAGGGGCTCCGCACTGCTCCAAGTAGGAGCTTTATTGGTAGGGGGGATCGAGAGCCTCCGGCAGAGCCGAGCCCCGTGTGCAGCAGAGGGGACAAGGGGACAGCGGGACAGGAGGACGGAGGGACGTGGGGACAGGGTCCATCAGGCACAGACAGCAGGCACTGCGTGCTGAGAGAGGCAATGGGAGCTGTTGTGCCGGCAACACGGTGTAAGCTGGGAGTAACTGAGTGCACCGCAGCCGGGTCCCCGCGCTGGGCAGGGCCGGCACCGGGAGGTGTCCTGGGTGGGGGCTGGGAGCGGTGACACCTTCCTGCATCTCTGTAGTGTCCGGTGAGGGGCTCGGTGACACCACTTTGCATCTCTATAGGTGCCCGCAGGGCAGGGTGATACCGTTTGCATCTCTATAGGTGCCCATCTGGGCGATAAAATCAGGGCAGAGCTTCCTCCTTCGCAGCCTTTTGGGTGATAATTTCCCTCTCCTGGGGACATGCGCATGCCCTGGGGTGCAGGGACATCTGGGGGCCCTGCCATCCTGTCCTGGGGTGTGGGGACATCTGGGTGCTCTGCCACCCTATCCTGGGTTACAGGGACATCTGGGGGCCCTGCCATCCTGTCCTGGGGTGTGGGGACATCTGGGTGCTCTGCCACCCTATCCTGGGTTACAGGGACATCTGGGGGCCCTGCCATCCTCTCCTGGAGTGTGGGGACAACTGGGGGCCCTGCCACCCTGTCCTGGGTTGCAGGGACATTTGGGGGCCCTGCCATCCTGCCCTGCCACCCTGCCCAGGGTTACAGGGACGTCTGGGGACCCTGCCACCCTGGCCTGTACTCTGAGGGAAGAGCACCCAGCACCACCACAGCACCCACACCTTCCCCACCGTGTTCGCTCACACCCCACTGCCTGATGGGGCACGGGGACAGTCACACCGTGCCAGGTGCCAGATTCCATCTGAGGGCTGGAAGAGCAGCTGGGAGCCCATGTCTGCCAGGAATGAGCATCCCTGTGGGGCAGGAGCATCCCGAGGAGGTGCCCACATCCCAGTCGGGCTCTGACCTGCAGCAGGATCCAGCAGAGCCAGATGGCATCCGGAAGGAAAACCGGCCTTTCCCCATTAAACTGGGGGTGGAAGCTGTGCTGGGAGCTGCTGCCCTGCGATGCCAGTGTGGGGCTGGGAACATCCCACCCCGTGGTTCCTCACTTTCTCAGCCAAAGACAAATACACAAGGCTTAGGGCAGGATGCTTTTGCCATCTGGCTCTTCTGGCTGTTGTCCCCAGTTATTAATCCCATCATTCTTTTATCCTGATGGAGAGGATGTGGGTCAGCCACGAACATACTGGGGAGGTTGGGGGCCACAGAGCTGAGCTTTGTCACCAGCCCGAGGTGCCCCTGTGTTGGTGCCACCGTGTCCACTCCCCTCCTGCACTGGGATGTGGCTCCAGGGCCAGGAAAAGCCACCTGTGTTCAGTGGGCCTCTGCATATCCTTTGGGATCTGGCTCCCTCCATGCCAGGAGGAGACATCCAGGATTTGGGCTGAAAAGTGGTGTCGTGGTTGCGGTCACTGCCTGTGGCTCCGTGCTCCACGGGAAGGCAGGGGGAGGCTCCGTGCCTGAAATGCTTCCAGAGCCGCCAAGTGCCAGGGCGGGATATTCCCTGCAGAGGGATTTTGTGCATTATTTAACACCTGTGTTTCCTGACAGGTCTCTGCCTTCAGCAGAGATGAGAAGCTGTTTATTGGGGGCAGCTGCACAGCCCTGTGACGGGGGAGCTGTGCTCTGGGATGTGCCCCTGCGCCTGTCCCCACAGCTGCTCCCTCACCCAGAAATTCCTCCAAGGCCGGGTCCAAACTCATCCACTCTTCCCTTTGTATCCTCTTTCTGCCCCTTAAATGTCCCTACGTGCAGAAAGCTCCATAGCTAGGAACACTTTTCTAAGGAAAACACTAAAATCATCAAGTCAGCAGTGCTTAAACTGCTCTGACTGCCTCTTAAATAATCAATTCATTTTTAATTAGCTCACCACAAAAATTCCATTAAATTTAAATAAATAGACATGGCAGGAGTTCTCCAAGGCACAGCAGGCTCCGTTTAAAGAATTCTCCTTGAGTTCGTTAGGTTGGTCTTTAATCAGTTTGTCATCCAAGTCCTTGTGTGGCCCAAGCAAGCTCCTGGGCTGCTAATAAAGAGTAATGGAAGCTTCCAGGATTTCCCAGATGGATCCCGACCATCTGGCCGCCATGCAGGGGTTCAGCACTGGTGCTGATGTCTCCTGGCAGGTAGTGGGGAGTGGGTCATTTTTGAAGCACCTGCCCAAACCAGGACATTATTTTTCCACTGATTTCTCTGAGTTTTCCATACAGAAGAAGAGAGGCAAGCAAGGAAGGGCAATGCCCTGTTTTCTGCTGGTTCAGTGAGGTGAACAGGCCCCCAGGAGATGTGAGAGCCCCCAAGAGCTGGGAGCCACTCTGTCCCCTTGGATGGCTCTGGAATTTCGCTTTTTTGGGTCTCTTGGTAGCCTACAAGAAATCTGGAAAGGGACTTCTAACAAGGGTATGTAGTGACAGACAAGGGGGAATGGCCTCCCACTGCAAGAGGGTAGAATTAGATGGGATATTGGGAGGAAATTCTCCCCTGTGAGGGTGGGGAGGCCCTGGCACAGGTTCCCAGAGAAGCTGTGGCTGCCCCATCCCTGAAAGTGTCCAAGGCCAGGCTGGATGGGGCTCGGAGCACCCTGGGATAGTGGGAGGGGTCCCTGCCCATGGCAGGACACAGAATGAGATGAGCTTTAAGGTCTCTTCCCACCCAAACCATTCCAGGATTCTTTGCCCACTCACGCCTGTGTTCACCACACTGCACCAGGACATGCTGGGTGCTGCCAGGGTTCCAGAGGTCAGTGATTTTCCAGGGACACCAGGCAGTGACCTGCAGCATCAGCCCCTCCAGAGTGTGAAGAATCCGCTTCCAAACCGGCAGCTGTTGGATTTTGCTGGTGTGGAGGTTCCCAGCTCCTCCCTGGGTGTGCTGGTCCTGCTGCATCCCCCCAGCTGCAGCTCCTGGCTCCGGGCTGGCACAATTCAGAGCTGAATTTTTTTGCCACCACCAAACGAGTTTGGACAGGGAGGAATGAGGAAGCTCTGTGCAGCTCCATGCATGCAACTCCACTCCTATAGCACTGGACAAGCACTGGAAAAGAGGTTTTTCCTTGGCAGGTGTGTTCAGTGTGCAGCTGGTGCCCAGCCTGGGGAGAATCACAGGCAGCTGGCACAGCCTCTCCTGCCCTACTGCTCCCACATCCCGCCTCTGCTCCCACACAATCCCAAACTCCCAGGATGGGGGTCCCGGCTGCTGGGGGGACACAGGGAGGGCATTAATGCACCAAGGAAGCCTTGCACGAGGGATGTTCCGAGCACACTGTGCACAAGCCACATGCAAAGGCACCTCTGGAGCCCGTCCCGTGCTGGTGTTATTCCCCTCAGGCGTGGGATCGGCTCCTGTAGTGCTCAGGGGTCCGTTCACCCTTGGGCAGGGCCAGTCCTTGGCACAGGGGCTTGGGATGCACATCAGCTCCTCGGGAAACCTGCCTTCCAGAGATGGCTCATCTTCAGTAGTGACCCAATTCGGTTGACAATAACAAGTTGCATCACGAGGCAGGTTAATGCAGGCAAGTCTGTTCCCATCAGATTAAATATCCCAGCTGGAACCCCCATAATGGCAGGGCAGGATGCTGGTGGTCCATAGCCCCAGGGACAGAGGCAGCTCCCTGCTCCAACACCCTGCTCTGATGTGCTAACTCTGCAAATGCCTCCCCTCATCCGGGGTGCCCAAACCTTTCTGATTATTCCTAATTTGGGCTCCTCTGGAACGGGGTTACCGGTGCCCTTTGTGGCCCGTGGATTTTCCCTGTCTGGAGCCTGGAGCCAAGCTCTGAGCACTGTTTGGTGGCAGCACCAATAAACCTCGGGCTCTGCACAGGGCTCCCATTACACGGAGCCCTTCCCTGTTTAATCCCAGCTGGAATTGCACCTCTCCATCCCTGCCGGCATTTCGCTGTTCCCATGGAACAAGGCAGGAGGTTTCACACACACGAACACCAGCCTGGCCGTGCACAACTTCCCTACTTCCCTTCCACTCGTGCAAAACGCCCCCCAAGTGCAATTTTCCAAGCCCCATTTTAATTCCTGGGGGTAAATCCTGCGTCACACCAGGGAGTTCCCTTCCATGTGAGGGAGCAGCATCTGTCCTTTCCATCTGTCCCGGCGACTCCCTGGGCCAAATCTCCCCAGGGATGCTCCGGGCTGCGGTTGCCTCAAAATCAAAGTGATGCAACAGTTTCCTCTGGGGTGCAGGAGTTGTGTTGATGTCGAGGACCTGGGGTGGGTGAGGTGTTACCACCATGCTGGTCCCAGTGGAAATCCGGGCAGGACAGAGCCCCTCGTGGTTGTCAAAGCCCCTGTTTTGGTCCTGGAACTGCTCTGTTTGAGCCCAGTTTGGGGGCTTTTCTCCCCAGAGAGACGTGGCTGCCACTGCTGGAGGCCTTGCCCTGGCCCCTGGCAGAGGGGACAGGGAGGTCAGACCAGGTGCCATGGGGGGGCTGGGGGGTCCCCACCGCTGCCTCCCACCTCCCTTGTCCTTTTTAGCCCCCAGTGTGTGGGGGCAGCCAGGGCTGGGGACAATCCAGCTCCATTTCACAGGCAGAGGAAGTGCAGTGCCCCGTTTTCCATGGGCTCCAGGCTCTTCCCACCCTCTGGTCGTCTCTTCCCAACCTCCACCTTGCGGGAGCGGGCCGGCCCGCTCCGATGCGGCATCGTTCGGAAACAGTTCCAAGCGCTGTGTTAGATGTGGCATTTTTGAGCACGAGGCGGGTGTTTAACCCTCAGGCTCCATCCCCGCTCCAGGACGGCCCCATCCCAACCCTGCGCCCCCATTTCAGCAGGGACTGAGGGGGAACAAAGGCTCTGGGTGGGAGGGGGCGAGGGGACCCTGCCAGCTGCGCGGGCAGCCGTGCCAGTCCCGCGTCACCCGCCCGGGACCCGGAGCACCCGAACGCAGCCGCCGCACACGGAGCCTCCTGAATGGGTCCCTTGTCCCCGCAGCGCCGGCTGGACACGTGCCCCGCCCCGTGCCTGGCCCTCGGGGACACCGGCTGCCCCCGCAGCCCACCCCGCAGCTCATCCGGCACCCACACCCTCATGGAAGGGCGGGCGGGACCATATTTGGGTCACCCATCACCCAAATGCAGGGCACCCATCGCCCCCACCCAGTCACAGCTCATTCATCACTCGAACACGGGGCACCCATTGTCCAAACGTGAGCACCCATCACCCCCATTGTCCAAGCGTGAGCACCCATCACCCCAAAATGGGGCACCCACCACCCAAATATGGGGCACCCATTGTCCAAATGTGAGCACCCATCATCCAGACCCAAATGTGGGGCACCCACCACCCCCAACCAGGTACCACTGACCCCATCACCCAAACCCAGGGCACCCATCACCTAAACTGGGGGCACCCATTGCCCAAACCCATCGCCCCCACCCGAACGCAGGGCACCCACCACCCTCAACCAGACCCCGCTGACGCGTCCCCCCAGCACCACACACGGGGCACCCATCACCCGAACACGGGGCACCCAAAACCCGCACCCAGCCACAGCTCACCCGTCACCCGAACACGGGGAGCACCCATCGCCCCCACCCAAACGCGGGGTGCGCCCCGTCCCCGACACGGGTCCCCCACGCGTGTCCCCCCTCCCGGCAGGTCCCGCCGTGATCCCCCGGTTCTCCCGGGTCGCCGGCGCCACCTCGCGGGGACCGAGAGGGGACGGGCGGACCGGGGGCTGTGCCGGGGCCACGCGGGCACCCCGACAGCAGCACCCCGACAGTGGCACCCCGGGACAGGGCACCTGGGCATGGGGCACCCCAATAGGGGCATCCTGGCACGGGCACCCCGGCAAAGACACTTCAAAACAGGCACCCCAATATGGGCACCCCAATAGGAGCACTGGGACATGGGGCACTCCAGCACGGGCACCCCAAAATGGGCATCCTGTCAGGGGCACCTCGGCATGGGGACTGCAACATGGGGCACCCCAATGAGGGCACCCCAATATGGGCACCCCAAAACGGGCACCTCAAAATGAGAATCTTGTCTCAGACACCTCAGCATGACGACTGCAACAGGGGGAACCCCAAAATGGGCACCCCAAAACGGGCACCCCACTACTGTCACCTGGGGACAGGGCACCCTGGCACAGCCACCCCATCCTGGCTGTCCCATCAAGGACACCCCAACATGGGCCACCCCAAAAAGGGCATCCTGACATGGGATTCCTGGCAAGGACACTCCAACACAGACAGCTGGGCATGGGCACCCCAAAATGGGCACTGCAACATGGGTATCCTGTCGTGGAAACCTCTGCTTGACCACTGGAGGCTGAACAGCTCCAATTTCATATCTCTTTCCCCCAGATAACTTCACACAAAAATCAGAATTAGCATAACCAAGTAAAACCTCATTAAACCTTGTTGGAATGTGAAACCCATGGAGTGCTCCGAGTGCCAGGAATGGGGAAAAAGCTCTCAGAAGTGCTCTCTTGGGGGAAAACCAAAACAAGCAGCCCAGGCCCAGCTCCATCAGGGAAATGATGGCCAGGATTGTGTTTTCCCACCAACGCTGGGACTCAGCAGCTTGTCATAGTCCTCTCCCAAGGCACAGCATTCCTTAGGGATGCCCGCTGTCAGCAGCAGAAGAGGCAGCTGGAGTGGGAAAGTTCCTTCCCTGGGAATGCTGCCTGCGTAAATGCAACGGGGGAAACAGGAGGTGGCGTAATTTATTAAAAAAAAAAAAAATCAATCTGAGCTGCAAAATCCAGAATAGACAAAAGCTGGGAATTTTAAGCTTTAGGTGTTACCTATGGCAAGTCGGGAATTTTAAGCTTTAGTTATCACTGATGGCAACAGTCAGGTTTAGAGCAATGCTCTTAATTAAGGGTAATCATAAGGGAATTCCAAACCCTTCAGCATTTGCAGGAAGAAGAGTGAAAAAGTCAATCCTGCCCCAAATTCAATTTTTAACCCTGAACCAAGTCAGGCTGCCTCAGGAGGAGAAATCCTTGGAAACTGTCAGGAGGGATCAAGTCTTGGGTCCAAATCTGTCTGTAGGAGATGTTCCCCACACTCCGGGGTGCTGCATCTCCCAGCCTGGGCTTCCCTGCCTGGCCCTGTCCTGGGTGTGTTGGGGGTGTGAGGGGTGACAGTGGGACAGTGGGACAGTGGGACAGTGGGACAGTGTGAGGGCCTGGGCTCCACTGCAAAGGTCTGGGTTAAAATGAGGGCTTTTCACAAGGTTTTTGGGGAGCCCCTCAGAGAGCAGCCCTGGCACACCAGTAGAGACAGGGGGAAAATGCAGGGGACAGTGGCAGCACAGGTGGGCACAGCCACCCCTTCCCAACCCACAGCCTCATCCTAGTTCCTGGATGTTCTCCACACCACGAGGATTCCCACGAACATAACTCTTGCCTTTGACTTTTTCCCTTATAAAGGGAAACCTCCTGTGTAGGGGCTGATGTGTGCAGCTATTTCTGAATAAAACCAAAACAACCCCCCGGGCTGCTCTCTCTGCCCGGGGCCAACACAAACACCCTGCAAAGCCCAGGCTGAAGGCAGAGAACAAAGGGAAAAACACTGGAAACAACAGAAATCCTTTTCCTTCCCCTGTCGTGCAGCACCTCAGAATCCCAGGCGGATCTTGGCAAGGTCATGTTTCCCTTTTTTGTCTGCAAGCTCCTTTCTGTTTATTCCCTTCTTTTCCCAGATGCTGGAATCCTGCTCTGGAGATGAAGGTGGAGTGGGAAAGCGGCTCCTCTACATTTTGTTTTCACTCTCCTGTTCCCCAGCACCACCCACCCGCAGCGGGGACACATCAGCTGTGGGCTCGTCCAGGAGTGTTGGGCACGTGGGTGGAGGACAAGCTGCGGTCCAAGGGAAGCTGAACCACTGCCCAGTGTGTGCCCACACATCTGGGGACACCCACGAGGCTCGGTGTCTGCCTGGCTGTCACCTGTCACTTGTCACAGCCCTCCCACACCAACACTGGTCACCTGCGGTAATGGGTGACCGTGGTCAGTGGGTGCCCGGGTGTGGCAGCCTGTGGAGCTGTGTCCCCACAAATGACATGGCCCAAAATTGGCAGTGCAGAAGGGAGGAGCTCTGCCAGGCCCACAGAGAGAGCCCCAGCCCCACAGAGGGATCCACAGCCCCATGGAAGGATCCCTGTTCCCATGGAGGGACCCCTGACACCATGGAGAGAGCCCCATCCCCAAGAAGGGACCTCTGCCCCAGGGAGAGACTTCTACCTCCACGGAGGGACTTCTACCTCCACGGAGGGAGCCCCAGCCCCATAGAGGACTTGCAGCCCCATGGAAGGATCTTTTTTCCTATGGAGGGACTCCTGGCCCCACGGAGGGACCCCCACACCCACAGAGGGATTCCCAGCCCCACAGAGGACCTGCAGCCCCATGGAAGGACCCCCAGCCCACCAGAGGAACTGTAGCCCCACAGAGGGATCCCCATGGAGGGACTCCCAGCCCCAGAGAAGACCCATAGCCCAATGGAGGGATCCCAGCTCCACGGAGGGACTCTCAGCCCTAGAGAGGACCTGTAGCGCCATGGAGGGATCCCCATTCCCATGGAAGGCCCCGCAGCCTCACAGAGTACCCGCAGCCCCACGGACGGATCCCCATGCCCACGGAGGGGACCCCCATCTCCACGGACGGACCCCCGACCCCATGGAGGGGCCTCATCCCCACGGAAAGACCCCGGCCCCACACGAGTCACCTCCGCGCGCGCCCGCGCTGCCACGTGGGACGTGTGGGAGTGCCCGGCGGGGGCGGGGCGGGGGCGTGGCCCGGGCGGGGCGTGGCCCGGGGCTGGGACAGCGCAGCGGTGACGCGGCTGTCGCCGGGCGGGAGCGGATGAATCCCGGAATGGTTCAAGTTTAAGCGACCACAGAGGGTCATGAGCTCCCACCTCCCTGCTCCAGCAGGGTCGTCCCAGAGCACACGGCACAGGATTGACACCAGACAGTTCTGGAATTTCCCCAGTGAGGGAGGTTCCCCACCTTCCCTGGGGCAGCCTGTTCGGCGCTGGGCCATAGCACAGTGAAGAAGTTCCTCCTCGTGTTCAGGTGGAACTCCCTGGGCAGCAGTTCCTGCCCGTTCCTCTTGTGCTATTGCTGAACCCCACGGAGCAGAGCCTGGTCCCTGCTCTGCCCGCTCCCTGCGGGCACTGACAGACAGGGATGAGGTCCGCTCTCAGCTCTGCCTCCGCTGGAGGCTGAGCAGCCACAGCTACGAGAGCTACGAGCAGCTACGAGAGATGCTCCAGTCCCTTCATCATCCTCACAGCCCTCCAACTGGTCCCACTCCAGAAGCTCCATGTCTCTCTTGTCTTGAGGAGACAAGAACGGGACACAGCTCTCCAGGTGAACCCCACCAGGGCTGAAGAAGAGGCAGGATCCCCTGTCCTGCTGCCAATGCTCCTCCTAACACAGCCCAGGATCCCAGCGGTCTCCTGGCACCCAGTGCCGATCCTGCGGCTTATTAAACACCCGATGTTTGCTCCAAGCGCTTTCTGGATTGGGATTTTCCTCCGTGCATTTGCAGGTCGACGTTTGCTGTTGTTTCCATCCCATGAGATGAGAGAGGCACGATCCCCTCCGAGCCCTGCACCCCCCAACGGAGCCGGGTGGGCGGGGCCTGAGTGGAGTTGGCGCGGCTTGAGGCGGGCTGGGGCGGGATTAGGGCGCGACCAGGCAGGGCGGGGAAGGCGCGGCCTGTGGAGAGCGGCGAGGAGGCCAGACCCGGCGGGGCGGGGGAGGGGGCGCGGCCAGACCGCTCGGGGGCGCGTCTAGGCTGTCGGGGGCGTGGCTGGAGAGCAGCGAAGCACTCAGCCTGGCAGGGGCGGGGCTAGGGGGCGTGTCCAGACCGTTTGGGGCGCGGCTGGGGTGCGGCGAGACGAGCGGGCGCGTCAGGGTCTGTTTCGGAGGCGCGGCCAGGCGGGGGCGTGGCCTGAGCGGAGTGGGCGGGGCTGGAGAGTAGCGCGGTGGACGGGTTGGGCTCGGGGGCGTGGTCGAGCGATCTGGGGCGTGGCCATGCCGGGGGCGTGGCCGAGCCCTCAGCTGACCGGCCGCCATTTTGTCGGTGCCGGAGCCCCAGCGCCGCCCGGAGCTGCGCCCGCGGCCGGGGTCGCCCGTGCCCGCCCGCTCACCGGGACTGTCCTGCCCGTGTCCTCCGCGCCCCTCGGTATGTGAGCGCCCCGGCACCGCTGCTCTCACCCGGCTCCAGCGGTAGCAGCACCGCGACGGCCCCCCCGGCCGGGCTCGGCCCCTCAGCCCGGCGCAGGCCCCGCCGCCGCCGCCATGGCGCTGAAGATGGTGAAGGGCAGCATCGACCGCATGTTTGACAAGAACCTGCAGGACCTGGTGCGCGGCATCCGCAACCACAAGGAGGATGAGGTGAGGGGACCGTTCCCCGCGCTCCCGCCGGGGATGTCACCGCTCCTCGCTGGGGACGTGGCTGGAAGGGGATGTTGGTTTGGGAAAGGGGGAAGCGGGAGTCAGAACGAGGAAGGTAACGCTGGGGTGTGGGGCAGGAGGGACAGGCTGGGGGAGAACACGAAAGTTGGTAAGGGAGGGTCGTGCTTCTTGCTCACCTTCCCATTTTAGTGTGTTGTGGTATTGAGATCCCTGATATGCGCGCATATACATACATACACGTGCATACATGCATGGGGTTTATAGAAGAATAATATAGAGGAGTTCCTTCCTCTGCAGCCCTACAATCACATGCTGCAGTCAACTATGTATTCTTCACCCTGAAGCTGGTATACAGGAGAGCTTTCAGATTATTCATGTTGTGCGTCTTCTTTCTGACTAAAATGTCCTTCTCTCAGAGCTTTTCTAGGCAGCAGTCGCCTGTGTTGGCCTGTTATCTGCTCTTGTATGAGAGGCACGTGACCAGGAAATTAGTATAGGTGAAATAATTAGTCATCAAGAACGTGTTATGTGAGACTCCACAGTGAAGTGTCACGTGGTAATTGAGAAGTAACGGGCACTAAGGATGTCTTTTATGTTCATCTTCAGTTAGCTCACGGCATGAGAAGCTTTCTTATGTATGGTCTAACAGTTGGGCTTTGCTGGTGTGCTGGGGGATTGCTGTGGAGTTAGTGTCAGCTATTAAAAGCATCTGGAAAATTTGGAAACTTGTAACTAAATTAAATACTTGGAAAACTGATCTTCATTGCTGGTGCTGTTGAACTGAAACACAGAATGCAACTTCCAAAATTTCTTGACTGTTCAAATGGCTTTGAAGCCCCTTGTGCACAGGACAAGGGGTTGTTTGTTAGTGAGGATACCTGGGACACTTCTGTTTTTCATAGAGTCATAGAATATGCGGAGTTAGAAGGGACCTATCAGGATGATGGAGCCCAATTTATTTCAGAATATGTTACATTTTTAGTATTGGTTTGGTGGCAGGGGTAGGCAGTGCTGCTGTGCAGTGCCCTGCAAAATGTGGGAAGTGCCATGGAGAAGTGGAAACAGTGTATTTGTGTGGAATTTGTTATGAGTTTAATGTGTTGTACCAGAGCTGAACGTGGTGAGCAGTATTCCCATGGAGCACTCACCCCAGCTTAGGCCCAGTGTGTGTGTTGTGCTGCTTTTAGTAAATTTGCTTTTCTTCTTTTGTGTGTAGGACAGAAAGTGTTTCATCAACTGTGAAACCTCTGAGGAACCTCCTGATGAAGGTCCAGGCCTTTGTGGCACCAGTTCTTTCAGAAGAATTGAACGTGCTTTTTAAAATAATTGCCACAAACAGCTTCATAGAGAGCACAAGTGCCTGGACCCAGGCAATGAACAGGTTTCTGTGCACTGTGGGCCACACAGTGGCCCAGTCTGTGACAAGAAGTTATTGAAATGTATTGACTTTGATGCCGTTTGGAGTTAGGAAGAAAACACTCCTTGGAGAATTTTCTAAGGCTCTGTGTATTTGTAGGAAGATGTTATTTGGGTATATGCACACTCTGGGACTCAGTGAGGTCAAAGCAATATGTTGTCTCTTACAACAGTTGGGCTCCAGCATGATGGGATTTTAAACTCTTTAGTTTGGAGTACAAATGGTGAGATTTTAAAATAGGTAACTATAGGGATAATTCCTTTTTATACCCTCAGAGCACAATAAAAATTAAAGCCCAAACCAGGATGTGTTCAGCTGATTAAGACATTGCACTGGTATAATGTGTGTGTTCTGTAGCATAGACTGTGTGAGAATCCTCCAAATATTTTGCTTAATTCCATAGAGTGGCTGCAAACAGCACAGGACTCTGCCTTTTCCTGGCTCAGCTGGAGAGAGCTGTAAAGCTGCTGTTGAACTTTCGGGTGTGGATTCAGTGCTTTCCAGGCAGTGGCCAGGGACATTGGCTAACTTTCAGGTGATGTTACAAAATCAGAATGATGTTTTAGAGGAAGTAACTGCAAAAATTCTTCCTCTTTTTTCCTACAGTGCTTCCATTGTTCATTGTATCTATTAAATGTTGCTCCAGGATGGAATGTAGTTGTTTAACCAACATTTGTGTGTCTCAAGATAAGTGTCTAAACCTAAGACACACACTCTGTCCTGTTCAGAAAAGCAAATTTGTTAAAGCAAACAGCAGTGTGCTTTAGTAGGGAGGATATTGGCTGTTGATCTCAGCTCAACAGGAGTTACTCCAGGAGGAGTTGTCTCTGGAGGGGAGCTACTGTGGTTGTTAAACAACAATGATACTGAAAGAAACGAAGGCAAGGTTGTTGCTTTGACTTCTGATTTACTTGTGCTTTTTGCAGAAGGTTGGTTTATTTATATGTATTGGGGTTTGTGTTTTGGAATTTAATCATATGGAAAAATCTGCCATCACTTATTCCCTCACTTCTCCGGGCAGTGTCTCCTGGTAGATCTGAGGCAGTAAGGTTTGTTCCTTTCCACTTCTTACGCAGGTATCCCATGAGCACATCTGTATTTCACTGAGCCATCGAGGCTGTGTCTGTAGTGCAGGATGTACCAAGTGCTCGTCACCCCGGTTCACACGTGGGTTTCTCAATGCTGCTCTTTTACAGCTCCACTTTGTTCTTGCTTGTTGGGTTTGTGTTTCTCCTGTGTTGCTGGGACCCTAAATCTCACAGCCCAAGGTGTATCATGAAGTCAGAGGAGGCCACAGCTCTTTATTGATGAATTTTGTGTGTTCCTCAGCTCACTAGAGGAGCTGAGGGTGCTGGAGGCTGCCTGGCCCTCCAGCTCACAGCCTCTCTGCAGTGTGTTAATTCCTTGACAGAGGCATTTCCATTGTCCCTCCTGTTCTGTAGCCAAAGCTGACCCATTTATTTTGAGTTTAAAACACTGAAAGTGAAGGGATGGATCCCTAAGGATGTGAGGTAAGAGAGAGGAGGTTGTTAACACAGTCAGTGTTCTGTGCAGACTTACTCTGTCGATTTTCCAGCCTTCTGAGGAGCACTGGAGCCACAGCACCTTTCTGCAGAGTTAGTGCTGTGTGGAAGGAGTGAGGTGGCAGAACAGCATTAGCTCTTTCCCAGGTTTGACACGTTGTGTTTACTTTCCAACACTGTACGGATGCTGCGGTGTTTCCCAGTGCCAGATCAAAGCCAAACCTGCAAGAACAACTTTATCCTGCTGCGTTTTCTTGACTCTTTACTTCCAACATCTCAGTCTCTCTCTTCCATTTGGAAAATGAATCCTTCTGCTAATGAAAGTGGTGTGTCTTTCAGTTATCACGTGGTTTTGTATGCCATGGAGTAGCTTCTCCCACTTTGTACCTACTCCTTCTGGATCTGCTCCACAGTATGCTCAGGAGGGGAATGACTTGTACCATAGGCTGTTAAAAGTATACTGGATTTTTTCCAAGATATTCCAAACTGATAAATGATATCTGTTCTCCTAAATGTGTGTAATAAGGGACAAGATAATTCTTGGATGCTGTTTGGCCCTTGCACAATGTTTTTCATTCATAAAAGTTTGTTGTTTCCAACAAGGAAGTTCCTGTCAAATGCTGTTGTGAGATGTTCCTTTATAAAACTGAAATGACAAAGTAACAGAAACAGATGTTAATGAGTGTACTTTGTCTCATTCAGACAGTAGCTCTCTGTTTCAGGTGTCTTTGATTTACTGAGGACACTTAAGGAGGGAGAAGGGATTAAAAAAAGTCCTATATGAAATATCTGTGCACTTCTCTTATAACTTGAGAAAATTGCCTTCCTCTTCTCTGAGAGACTGTGCTGTGTGCGCCAGGATTAGCCCTTCGTGTTTCTGGTAATCGATACTTTCAGGAAAAAGCATATTTAAAAATTTACATTTTCTTGTCTGTAGTGGTTGGTGATAAGTATCTCATTGCTGGTTTACCCTTAAGAAGCTGATTTGTACAGAAGCAATTTGGAAGAGGGAAAGGAGCAATCAGTGCTGCCAGTTGGAAAAAAACCCACCCCTAATTTCAGTTACTAATATAATGCTAAATGGGAGGAGCATTGTGTGTCATGCTATGAAATGTGTGTTAACTGCTCAGCCTGGGCTTTTTCGTCTGGCAGTGGGTTCTCCCTGCTTAGTGAGTGTTACCTGAGGACAGGGTACTTGTATTGTTAGAAAACCTTTTCTCCTAAATAAAGGGCCACTGTGTTCCACTTCACTCTTCCAGCTTCTCCTCTGACGTGTTTTCAGATGAAATGATGGCATGGGGAGTTTTGAGGAATCTTTTCACATCACAGAACTCTTCTGGGCTCAGCCTGTCATCAGTGAGGCTGAAGGCCTTCTGATGCTGTGACTTCTGACAGCTTGGCCTTAGCCACTGGTGCAGTATTAGTATTTGATGGTGAAGGATGCGGGATAGAACATAATTGGGCAATTTTGAGGAATGCTAAAAAGCTTGTTGGTGCCTGAACGAACAGACCAACTGCTGGGCAGTGCAGTTCATTGATGACAGACAGCTCTTTCAGGCACTGCTGCTCGATCAGTTACTGCGTGTCATATATGTGTTAATATCTTTGAAGGGAGCTCATTATTCCACCCACTTTCAAGTGGATCTAGAGTTGCTATTGTTAATTCTTTGTGTGTGTGAATCACTGGAAAAGACAAAGTCGGAAATAGAAACAATACACAAAGAGGGTTGGGTAAGGACCTCACACCAATTGGTGAAAAACCAGTCTGGGACTGGCCTCCAAGGCAGCGAGGCCCAGTGTGGCAGTGTCCTGCCTCACCTGCTGTGTCACGGAGACAAAGGGTCTGGAGCGTGGAACACGAGCCAAGATGTGGGCTTGTTCTCCTATGATTACAGGCAGCAGCAGCTGAGGCTTTGCATTAGTGCTGCCTTTCATTAGCTTCTTGCTTTCTCCTGTATTAAATATTACTTAATTGACTGTGGCATAAGTGGGGATAATAGCTTTGTTCCCAGTCCTGATCGTTTTGTAGCCGTCTGCTGAGGGTTTGAAATGCTCCAGACAGATCTGCACTGGCACATGTGGAAGTAAATATTGTGCTAGGCAGGTCCAGGGAAGAGGAAGAGCTTTCTGGTACCTAAGAATTGTACCTTTAGTGAAGCCAAGGGAAGAACAGCCAGAAAAATCAAAGTAGAATACAGATACAAATTACATTTCTACACTGTGATCATCTGCAGAGAGTTATTTGATGCTTTTTGATGCAGATCTTTGTCCCAGTGCTGAATGCATAAAATGGGGCTTTTTGTGATTTCTTGTCATCAGTGTCCATGAAGGTGACTGAAAACCTCTTCCTCTACAATGTAGGTTAGAGAATACATTTGTGTACAGAGAGCACCTTTAGGTTTTTCACTTGGAAGTGTTCTTGGGAGTATATCCTGTTCTGGTGCCCTGTGAAGAAAGAGCAGTAAGGGCAGCGTTACATGTCAGGCATCAGAAAGAACTGAGTCATGGGACCAGTTACGAGAAAGCATTTGTGCTCATGAGGTTATTAAAAACTGCTGATCATTCATGCTGAAAAGTTGAATTTTTTCATAATCTAAAGGGGAATCTGCCAAAATCTGGGTGTTGGGAAGCAAAGATATTTGAGTAGGGTGAAAATTGCAGAAAATAACATCATTAGTGGTAGTGTTAGTAGCTCATAAAGGTGGTTGAGTGTTTTCTTTTAAATAAGAAGCAAATGTTCAAAGTAACTAACTGAAATAAGTGAGCCCTGTTGAATCCTGAGTGTAACTGGGTATGAAGAATGTTTAGTTCATGCTACCTTCCCCTCAGTCACTGCTCGGCAGGCTGAACAGTCAGTTTGTAAACCCTGCAGCTGAGTGCTGGTTTTTGTATTAGCTGTTTCTTTCTAATTGTTATTTCTGTGGTGATCTAGATGTTCACACCTGATAGCTTCCACTGAAAGATTCTGTGTTGAAAGGTGTATAAATGGAGGTAGGTATTGATGTGGGAATGTTGAAACTTTCTTCTGGTTGGCTCAATCTTCATGGTAAGGCTGTATAAAATATACTGCCACAAGTTTATCACTGTGTTAGTCAGCTTCAGCCTTGAGAGTGTGTGTTTGTTTAGTGTGAGTTGTGTGATTGTATAGCAGGGAGGAGGTGAACAAACTTACTTTAATTACACAAATATTTGTGCTGAATTTAAGAAGTCAGGAATGGCCATGAACCATCTTTTTCTTCATTGTCCTCCTTACCTTTCCATAACTGCAAAGTCCTCACAGCTGTGCATGAATCAGTGTTAGAGCTTTGTAGTATTTTCAGTGTTACATTTTTATTTAGTATTAATACATCATTAAATATTTCTTTCTTTTTCTCTCTGAACTGCTTTCCAGTCAGCTGACTCTCAGCAACAATAGCTACTTTAGTTCCTTAGAAGGAAGTGACAATTTCCTATGCATCCAACAAAGCACGTGCTTTAATGAAGCCTGCCTTTATCAGAGCCTGAAACTGCACAGAGACATGACTGGAACAAGCAAGTTAAAAAAATCTACTGTAAAAACACTTGCATAGCTCTTTGCATAGCAATGTAAAAATAAAACTTTGGGTACATCTTGTATTTGCAAGAATGAGCACTTTTATCTGACGCATCTCTCCAGGCTTGAAAGTTGTCTGCTCAGATATGGTTTAGACAGCACAACCCCCTGAGAATTGTTTAATTGCTGTGCAATTAAATTAACAAATATTATGATCAGACTGGAGATGTGCTTATATTAAGGGGCTGATCAGACTGGAGATAATTAAGGGGCATCTCTAGATCCTTGCTGCTGGTACCTGCTTACTGATTTACATCAGAGTTTGGGGTTTGCTGATTGCCACTTTCCTGACTCGCAAGGTGCCAGCAGTGATGCCACTGTTGGCATCTTGGCCTAACCCACCTGGGAGGGGCCGGGATGGCTCATGTAGCTCAACTCCAGCTTCCTGCATCAGTGCTCTTCTACTGAATTGTCTTTGGATAAACCACCAAAGAGAAGCTGTTCATAGGAGACTACCAGAACACCCCAGTGCTTCGAGGGATGCTGCTGGTGCTTGGAGTCACTTTGGACAAGCAGCTGCAACTCTGCAGCTGTTTCTTTCCTGAAACCCAATCTTTGTGTTACGTACCTGTTCAGAAGATCACGTGTGTTTTTCTGCAGTGCCTTAAGGGGCTCTAGTGGCTGGTCTGGGCTTGAGCATCTGCTCTGAAATTGGTGCACACTATTTGCATAGTATCTCTGAATTTTTAGACTAAGGTTCAAAGGCTTTAACTGGTTTATCAGTCAGTTTAGAATGGATGGGCACATCATGCCAGATTGCAGTTGGCATGTATAACTTGAGCAAACATTAACAAAAGAAAAAACTGTAAGCTGACTTTTTGCATTCCTTTCTCGGTGTCGTTTGGCCAAGGAGTCTTGTGATCTCGCTGTGGTTGTACTAGACAAGAGAGCAGTGGGTAATGCATCATGTTTCTAATAAATAATATAGAAGTCTGCTGCAAATGAGCTGGCAGAAGCTCACTCTCCTGCCTCCAGTGTTACCACTCAGAACAGTACATGGGGCTGGGATCTTAAGCCTACCTCAGGATGAGTGGATAAATCCCTGGAAAGCTGGGTAGCAAGGGCAAATGAAGGCGTGTTAAAACATGTACAGCAATGCTGTTTATCAGCAGCTGAGTGAAAGATAAGCTTGCTGTATGAAAATGCCTTTCAAGTTTGTAAGCTGTTTCCTGAGCTCTTTTCTTGCAACTGAGTGCCCTCTGCACTGTTGAACTTCGGCTGCTGCAAACCCACCAAAGTGAAGGCTGTGCTACCCCACACTTAGTGCTTTTACTCTCTTGTGTGCTTGTCTGCTTTGCCTGGCTTATGGTTTTGGGGAAGTTACTTGAGGAATGTGTGTGGGAGCACCTGCCTTGGAATTCTTCCTATCCAGCAATGGAGTAATCTTTACAAAAGATCCTGTTATTTATCCCAAATAATGTCTTCTACAGTATTTAAATAATATAATATTTTTACAGAAGTTAACATCTAATATGTTGATCTCTAACACTGTGTCCAAGTCAATGGAAAGCAGCATGTTTTGCTTTTTAATGCCCTTGTCTGTTACTTCAAGTGGTTTATTCTGTACCATCGTGCTGTGCTTGTGTCCAGGTACTGCAAACACTAGAGGTGTGTATGTTCTGCTTGACTGGTTCAGTGGTGTTTGACATGAAGTGCTGCTTTGGGGGGATTGATAGAAGCCTGACAAGTGATACATAGTTCTTGCCAGCCTTTTTCCTGAGTCAGGAGTTGGCAGCTGATCTGTGCTGTGCTGGCAATGGGATCTGCTGCCTTAAGCACGAACAAATTTGAAAGTTGCTTCACCTCCACCAGGTGTCTGTGGTGTAACTGCCTTTGGTGTTGAGCATGATGGTCATGTTACAAAGTTGTAACAGTGGCATCTTCCTCGCATGTGAGATCATCATGTGCTTGTGCTCAGTGTGATTTCGTGGAGTTTGTCTCAAAGGCCTGCCAAAAATTGATAAATCCTACAGTGCTTAAAACAAAAGAAACATTATATTTTGTGCTTATTTATTTTTATATTCTAATTTTTCCAAATTTTTCTGTTTTACAATGGTGTAGTTACACATTTATATCAGAAAATACCTTGTTCCTTGTGGCATTCACGGTTAATAATCCTTTCCTTAATATGCTGTATTTAACCCTGGAAATGCAAGAGAAATGGGAACTAATATTCACTGACATTTTGCTCTTTCATCTGGATGGAAGCACTTGGCTGTTGCAGTGACAGGTTTGAATCTCAAATCAAGTGCTTGGTTTGCTGGTCTGTAACCCAGAGTGGTAAGAATGTGTTTGCCTTCTCTTGGATTTGGAGGGTGGTTTATGGCTGAGATGAGAACACAGCTTCTAAAGGCTACTGGAAATGAGTATTTCACATGATTAAATTTAATGTAAACGTTCTGCACTGATCTCCGTTCCAATCGTTAGTGTGTTCCTGTCAGCTAATGAAAGAAAGTACAGCATGGAGAGTCACATTTCCTAGGAATGTAATTGTACAGATCAGTGATTTTTTTCGACTTCACATACTGCTTGAGAAAGATAATAGTCTTTTGTGAACATCTCTGAAATTGTCAGCAAACCCCAAGTTCTGTCTTGGCCACAGCTTGGAATAAAGTTCGTGTTTTTCAAAGTTAATTCAAAAAACATGGCTGGGAAACGAAAAATGCTATAAAGTGACATTTTGGTTTCTTACCATGACCCACTCCTCCCTCCCTCCTTCCATTTCAAAGGGACTGCGTCTTTGATTCATGATGCCCTCATTCTTGTTTTAGCCACTCGCATTCATTTAAGTGTACATATTTTCTAGGTGAGATCTTGGAATTCTTGAGGAATTTGGGCTTACTTTAAAAAACAGCTTGTGTATTTTCTTAATGAATATAAAAAGTTCCAGCATCTCTTTGGTGACATACATTGGGAAACGCAGTTGTGACTGTGCTGTTTTCACAGCTTTGTTGAGTAATCGCTGCTCACATCTGCACGGTGCACTTGGGTTTTAGCTGGGCTGCTCCAGGCGTGTTCCTGTAATCCTCCTTTGGAGAGAGAACAATTACCAGAGCGGTTGCTATAGCATTTCATTAAGGAGCCTTTTCCACCGAGTCGGGAAAGGCTCCTTTCCCACTTAGCAGCCTAGCAGGGATAAAAGAAAACCTCTCAGCTCCCTGCCCGCTGCTCTCAGAGCTCTTCAGCTCTGGCTGCCGGCGGGCAGCTCTGCCCCTGCTCCCATCCTTCTGAGAGTGTTCTTGAGCCTGCTGCCTCTGCTTGTCCTCACCACACTCTGGAGTCAGGGGCTGCCTTAGCATTGCCTGGCTCCCTCAGAGCCATCTGTGCGTGTCCAGAGGTCTGTAAATGTTGTGACTTCGAAGTGCTCCTCGGTCGACTGGCCAGAATGTGTGAGCAGTTGACACAAGACTGCAAATTATACTGTCACTGATTAGTGAGGATTTAATAGTTAAGAAATATATTGATATTATAATGAATACTGTGAGCGTAAATGAACTCTCAGCGCTGGTGAGGTCCCACCTTGAATCCTGGGTTCAGTTTTGGGCCCCTCATGACAAGAAAGACATTGAGAGGCTGGAGCACAAGTCTGAGGAGCAGCTGAGGGAGCTGGGGGGGCTCAGCCTGGAGCAAAGGAGGCTCAGGGGGGCCCTTCTGGCTCTGCACAAGCCCCTGACAGGAGGGAGCAGCCGGGGGCGGGGTCAGGCTCTGCTCCCAGGGAACAGGGACAGGATGAGAGGGAACGGCCTCAGCTGTGCCAGGGGAGGTTTAGATTGGATATTAGGAAAAGCTTTTTCATGGAAATGGTGGTCAGGCATTGGAACAGTCTGCCCAGGGCAGTGTTGGAGTTACCATCCCTGGAAGTGTTCAAAAAAATGTGTGGATGTGGCACCTGAGGACATGTTTTAATGATGAACATGGCAGTACTGGATTAACAACTGTTGGATTTTTCAGTCTTAGAGGACTTTTCCAACCTTAACGATCCTGTGATTCATGAGACCTCAAAAGCATTTAAGGAAAAACTGAACTAGTTATATCCTGGGAAGTATTTATTTTTAATTACCACTTTAGGAAATTTGTATATTAGAAGGTTTTATGCAAAAACATTATCAGTCCTGGGCAAGATACCCACATTTTTTTTCCTGTGTTGATATGTATATGTGGAGTCTTTTTTTTTTCTTCCAAATATTTAGGCCTTGCTGAGTGACTGCATTTTTTTTTCATTGTATCAAGTGGTTGTTCTCCCTTTTGCTGTCTAGTCTGACCCCACTGAGCAGCTCGTGGGCTGCAGTGGGGAGCCTGAGGGTATAGGTCAGGGGAAAATGCTTTGGTGCAGGTCCTGTCCGGGGCTGTGCCGAGATCAGGGATTCCATGAGCCAGAGCCTCACTAAAGATCCACTCACGCCTACGTGTTCCCTCTGTACTGAGGTGGGTGTTCAGTGTGGCAGTGAATCCAGCTGGGTGTGGTGCTTGGGTTTCAGTTTTAAGTGGGAGACTAAATAGATCAGTTTTCCTCATTTTGCTCATTCATGGCAGTGCTACTCCACGAGATTAACCAAAAGTTAATACCTGCTGATCCTGTAAAGCTTGCTATATATAGTGCCTGTCATTCCTTGTAGTGTTTTGGGATTTGAAGTACAGCTGTTTTGAAAGGACTTCTTTCTGCTCTCTGTAATCCCTTTTTTTTAGTTTCAGGTCTGATTCCAAGTTCTGTAACACACTTTTCCAGAAGTTGAACTAACTGATAGGTGGGGTTCCTGCAGGATGGGAGCCCATGTTCAGCTATGCTGGGCTGGACTCTACTGAGCTTCTCTATCCTTATTTTCCCCTCCTCCTGCTCACACAGTGGGTTGTGCTCAACTCAGAGGTTGCCAGGAAGCTTAAGCTAATGTTTGAATAGTTTGGTGATAGATCCAGTGGGAAATAAGTGAGATTTTCTGGTTACGGACGTAAAGACTGAGAACGCGCATGTCAGTGTTCTGCCCTGAGAGCAGTGCTGGCCTCGCTGCCCAGGATGTGGCAACAAGATACACACGTGAAGGATTCTGTGACACTGTTCCAGCGTGCTCTTCTGTGGGCATAAAATATTCAAGAGCAAGTACAATATATTTGTGGATCAGTTGCATGTTGTGTAAGTCACTCTCAGCATCTTTGATCAAGTATTTATTTTCTACTCCCAGAAGTTTTTTTTATTTTGTACTCAAGAGTTTGAACTTCCCATGTGAGTTTTCTGGACCTGAGTCACTCTCAGGTGAAGGGTTTAGAATCCTAAATCTGCTTCTGGGTTAAGTCACCTGGACACTGCCTTGTTAAGCATTTAGGGGTGACACTGTCTCCAGTTCTGGCAGATGTGATCCACGCATCTGTATCCAGGAGAACAGATGGGAATCTGTGTAAAGGGTTGTTTGATGTTTGTAGTGCCCTTCTTTAACATGAAAATTCCCATTGCAAAGATAGTATTTCTATCCCAAACATAAGGCATTTAGGAATATTTTAAATTTCTTCAAGTTAATTCATTTGCCTGCTGAACACCCCCAGCTCTCCCAGCCTGGCTCCAGAGCAGAGGGGCTCCAGCCCTTGGAGCATCTCTGTGGCCTCCTCTGGACTCTCTCCAGCAGCTCCACGTCCTCCTGATGTTGTTCCCCAGGGCTGGGGGCAGCTCTGCAGGTGGGGTCTCACCTGAGTGGGGCAGAGGGGCAGAATCCCCCCTCCCCTGCTGCCCACACTGGGGGATCAGCCCAGGGCACGGGGGGTTCTGGGGGCAGTGCCCATGGCCGGGGCTTGTTGAGCTTCTCACCCACCAACACCCCCAGGTCCTTCTCCCCAGGGCTGCTCTCCTTCCATTCTCCACCTGCTGCTTCCAGCAGCAACCTTTTATGACTTGAAGCATGAGTGTCAGTCTAGGACATTTGTAAAAGACCAAGAAATCGTTGTGTTAATACACAAAAATTAGTGTAAAGGGAAAAATGTTAATTAAAGGGAGGCCAGTAGACTTCTATGCTGATAGTATCTTTTTGGTGGAAGGTAGTGGTATTCAGGCAGGATTTTATTTGGGAATTAGGTAATCAGTTTCTGGCCTGGTTCCTCTGGCAGTTAATTTATTTATATGGAATGTGAAATACCCTGGTGTATGTGTGGCTTTGAAAAGAGAGATTATTTCTTTGCATTTAAATTTTCATGATTCCTGTAGCAGATGCCTTCAGTACTTAAATAATAATTAATTGTGAACTGGAAGAATCTCTAGCTGAGCTAACCCTGCTTATAAAGTAAAATCTGTACAGATATTTTTAAATCACATGGTTGCCACATCCTTCCCACAAGCACAGATGTGATTGCTTGGAAAGATATGAAGGACCAATATTTAAATGCAAACATTGTGACATTTGGCTCTTGGAATTGCTGAGAAATTCATACAAATAACTGTTATTTATCAAAATGTGTAAATGCCATAAGGGCTCATGTAAGTTGAGAACCAGAGAGGGAGTTCAAGACTTTCCATGGAATGTGCCATGGCTGGGGTGATCCAAGAAGCAGCTGTGTGTATCCGAGACTTGTGCCGAGTCCCTTCAGGCACAAGGGCTGTTGTGGGTGCACAGCCACAGTGCCATCATTTGCAGCATGTCCAAAAGTGGGGTAACTCAGTGTGTTTTCATCTGTCACCATACATTTGTGGGCTGTTAACAGTGTTTGACGTGGGTTTTTCCATCATATAACGTGTGGGTGTTCTGTGACATCCCACTGGGGGAAGTGAGCGTTCTAGGAATGGTGAACTCTGGTTTTGTTCAGACCTCTGCCTACTCAATCTCCATTGAACAATTTCATTTTTGCAAATTTTTGAATCTAGAGTTCTGGAGTCAGTGCTGTAATTGTGAGGGAGAGGCGGGAGAAGGGAAAACCACTGAAGAAACATCTCATACTTTTTGGTTTGGTAACAGAATTATGGTGGTTTTTAATAAGTAATTTTGTCAGAATTAAGTGCTTACTAAATAGTGTGTGTGTGTGTGTGTGTGTGATCTGGTGCTTGCAGATGCTGAGTTCTGCTGTTTCTCCCCACCACCATACTGGAAATCTCCAGAACTGGTAGAGGAGCACAAATTTTTGTTTGTTTGTTTTCCTCAGGCAAAATACATCTCGCAGTGTATTGATGAGATCAAGCAGGAGCTGAAGCAGGACAACATCGCAGTGAAGGCAAACGCAGTCTGCAAACTGACATATGTAAGTGCCTTGCTGGGATCCATGGAATTGCAGCTGGATTTTGTTCTTTCCTGCTGACTTGTGTCTGAGTGCCTGCTTTCCTTATGCTGCTTCAAGTGCAGGCTGTGGGGACAACACTTCCCAGGTCTGACATCAGAGGCTGCACCTTCCTGCTCTGTTCAGGACAATTGGATTTTATTGTGATGGATCAGGAAGCAAATCTTATTTAAAACAAACAATTCAAAAAAAAGTTGTTTTCAACTGGATTGGTTCTTATTGTACAGTGCCATGAGCACTGAAAACTGGTTTTGTTTCTCTTTGATCAGTCATTTGTCAACAAGAAGACAAATATTGGTAAAGAATACTTTTCATGGTTCTGTTGTGGTTTTTATTTTAAAAAAATTCAGGAAAAAACCCCTTCACACCAATGCTTATATAACTGCTTGTCATAGAGTGCTTTGGGTGGGAAGGGACCTTAAAAGCCCATCCAGTGCCACCCCCTGCCATGGGCAGGGACACCTTCCACTATCCCAGGGTGCTCCAAGCCCTGTCCAACCTGGCCTTGGACACTGCCAGGGATGGGGCAGCCACAGCTGCTCTGGGCAACCTGGAACTGATGCAAACTGTTTAAAACTTGTTTCTGCTGGAACTGTGAGATGTCTTTCACTTTCTATGAGTGGTGTAGAATGTAATACTACTCATAAACCTGAGATGTCCTACAGTATTATTTCAGACTCTTGTTGCATCTTCAATTTTGGGAGGTACCTTGACCTATTTTCTTGAGTCTCTGATTTCAGAAATTGGTTATCATGTCTTCTCTGCTCACAGTTACAGATGCTGGGCTACGACATCAGTTGGGCTGCTTTCAACATTATTGAAGTCATGAGTGCATCCAAGTTTACATTTAAGGTGAGTTCTCTGTGTAGCTGCATCTGTCCTGGCCAAGCTGCTTCTACCAGATGTTTGACAACAGCTGTCAGATAACTTGTGTGAAAAGCCAGGGTATTTTTATGTGAAAACCACCTGAGATTCCTTGTAGCAGGCATATTTTATTTTGTTGTAGCTTTATAATTTTTCTTGAAAGATTTATTTCATGCTCCGTTGCAGACCTTTTTCACCAGACAGGATGTAATGTTCTTTCTAAGGAGTGGTTTCCAAATGGGGCTTTAGTACCTGAAAGTCAGGAGTCAACACAGACAAAATAAATGTAGTAGACAATCCTAGCTTATTTCTGCAGCTTCGTGGTCATTGAACTGTGTGTTGTAACAAAGTAGAGAAGATGAAGGTGGTTTTATTATCCCTAAGACAGATAAATTATCTCTAGAGGCGTTACTTGTCTGAAATTATTCTTCCCTGATATAAACCCCTTATCTAGAGAACCCTGTCACGCCTCTTCTGTTATACAAACCTAATCATTCATCTTAATATTGCCTATAAAGCTACCAGTTGTTTTCCATCTAAACATTGTCTAAATGGACTTAAAAAACCCAACTTGTTTTCCTCCTTGCCTTTCCCAGCGCATTGGTTACCTGGCTGCCTCCCAGTGCTTTCATGAAGGGACTGATGTCATTATGCTGACAACGAATCAGATCCGAAAGGTAAATGTTTTACTTCAGCTTTTCGTTTTTTCTTGCATTCTCTCCCTACTTGTACTTTCACATCTGTACCAAGTATTTCTCTTTTAGGAAAAAAGAGATGTTTAAGTAGAATTCTTGATTTACAGTCTGTCATTCCACAAGCTGAGGGATTAGTGAAACACCCAGGGGCTGTCCACAGGCTCCCTCGTGCTGTCTCATCCCAGCTCTGTTTGCTCTGCACAGAGAATGGTGACAGGAGGAACTTTGTCAGCATTGCTGGTCTCTTAGGCAGTGCTTATAAGAATGTAACAGGTAGAAAGAATGTCCCCATTCCTGGGGTGAAATGAGCAGTCACCTGGCTCCACATAATTTCTACTTGTGAGGGCTCTTTTTGTCTGTAATACCAGATCAGACTTTGACTTCTCTGGTAGAATTGGGTGTAAAAACGATGAAGAGTGTATGGAAAGGTGTGTTCTGTATTCATGTACCCAAGTGTCTTGTATTTATTTTCACAAAGCTTAATCACTGAGAGTTACTGTATACTGCAGCATAATTTTCCCGTTCTTGAAGTTACAGATAAGCTTTTAAAGCTCCTAACTTTAATTTTTTAAGTATCACTGCTTTAAAACTTGACTGATCCAGTACAACATGTGCCTACATTTTTACCATCTAAGGAACCAAAATGTCTTCTGCTTACTTAAAAAAGATCAGTGGGATGTTATCCAGTATCTTCCCTAAAGAACTAGTGCTTTCCCTTTATCTTTTAAACTATTCTGTGCTGAATATGAATATCTATTTTCTTTCTTATGGACACTTCATTTTACTGATTTTTCAGTCACTTGGTGGCTACTTCTACTTTGTGCCTGAGTTTTTACTTACAAGCATTTTTCTTTATGCCTTTTCATGTCTCATTGATCCAGCAACTTTATATTTTAAGGATTTATCAGTTCTCAAAATACATTAAAGCCAGGATGAATTGCAGTTTTTTGCCCTTAAGAAGTAGATGTCATTATTCTTAAAGTAGAGTCTAATTTCCCAGTACCTGCAGAAGGTTTTTAAATGAGATGCAAATGGCACAGAACCCTGAAGGCCTGACTATGTTTAGCTCTCCTGAAGCAGCTTCAGTGTCCACGTGAATCTGGACAGTTAATTCTGGCATCCATGTGGGAATGCTCTGTGCAGTTTCTTCAGATCTTTGTTTCCTGATAACTGAAGTTTATAATCTATACTTGAACGTACTCAGAGATTAATTCTACTATTGTTAAGTGTCTGAATCCTAGGAAGACCTGAAAGACCATGGAGGACTGTGTAGGATACTGACTACAAATAGATCCAAGGAAACTTGGCCAATAAGAAGTGTTCCACCCCCTAACTTGTGTCCTGTCTTTATGGACTGGAAGTTGTGGTGCTGCCAGCAGCTTGGAAGGAAAATAATCTCATTTCTCTAATAGGTTAAATTGGGACACAGTAAGCACTAGCCAGGAGTGCCTGTTCCCAGTGGAGCTGATGGCACCTGGGCTTTGACTTAGCAGGGTTAGTGTTTGATACCAGTTTTTTAGGATTTTAAATATGTTTGTGATCCTGTAATGAGTGTTTAAAAACTATTTCCATTCCTAAAATACCACCAAGGTGTGAGCTCTCTAATTGCTTTTATGTTGCAGTCATCCATCTCTTGTTTAATTATGGTTCCTCGTGCCCATTATTAAACCCCAGGCTGGCTGTATTTTAGCAGGTGTTAGTAGCTGATGTATAAATATTCCCATGAAGCAGAAGCTCTGCTTCACTTGTGTTGAGTGAATAAATTAGTCTGAGAAAATTGTTTATCAACATCCTGTGTGAT
Source organism: Atrichornis clamosus (assembly GCA_013400975.1). NCBI lineage: Eukaryota > Metazoa > Chordata > Aves > Passeriformes > Menuridae > Atrichornis > Atrichornis clamosus. The sequence continues at coordinate 24,364 of WBMZ01011730.1, read as the reverse complement.
CTTAAATTTTTGAGCCTGTTTTTCTCTTTTTAGGATCTGAGTAGCCCTAACCAGTATGATACTGGAGTTGCACTGACTGGCTTGTCCTGTTTTGTTACTCCAGATCTTGCCAGGGACTTGGCAAATGACATCATGACATTGGTGAGTTGATAAGGTTGAAATAACTTCACCCTGTAGTTAAAAATTGGTAACTTATTCAAATCTGGTAAATACATTACATTTTGAACTGATGCATGTGAAAACTGCTGCTTCATTCTTCTGGGGGTTCTGGGGAGTCTTTACAGACCTTAGATTAAGGATTACATTGAAATATATTTATTAATTTTGATGATAAACGACAATATTTTGCTCTCACCTCAAAGCTGAGTTTTCAAATAGTTGGATTTCCCGAGAAGAACTTTGGAGACAGGAGTTGTGAGCATTAGAGCTCTGGAAACGCAGATTTGCTCCGAACCTGACTGCAGTTGTTTCATTAACAGATGTCTCACACAAAGCCTTACATCAGGAAGAAGGCAGTGTTAATCATGTACAAAGTTTTTTTGAAATACCCAGAGTCCCTCCGTCCTGCATTTCCTCGCCTTAAAGAGAAACTTGAAGATCCGGATCCCGGTGAGTGGATTTTAGTAAATTCCTTCTGCTCCCACACATCGAGGTACATGCAGGGAGAACACATGAAAAATGCTGTAATCATCTTCTGGGCACACACTCACCTGTTTCAGGGTAGATGAGCATAGGAGAGTTTGTTGCCATATTAAAAATATATTCTTTGAAATGTCCATTTCTCCAAACCCAAAGCTACTGAAACTGTATCAGTGGATTAAACCTTAATGGACAAAGCAGCTTCATGATTCCTGGTTTTTTGCTTACTAAACTTGGCTGTTGAAAACATTTCAGTTGATTTCAGGATTTGGGGTTGTGTTTTTGTTATTTCCTATGCTCTTTAAGCAAGCTGCAGCTGCTGACTTGCAGTCTTGACACTTAAAATGATTTTCCATCACTTAGTGTATTTTTTATTCATTTGAGTCCAGACTGCTGTTTGGGCCCCTCAGTACTGTGTCAGTGCAGCAGCAGCACAGCATAGGAAATCTGCAATTGTTCTGTATCATATTCACATTTTTACTGAGTCTTCAGGAGGTGCTGGTGTTCCCTCACTGCACCAAAACACTTGGTTTAGGAATTCTGTGTGTGATGTATTTCTGTGATCTCCACTTGGTTTGTCTGCATTTACAGGATAAATTTAATTGCATTTACTGGATTATTTTATTTTGGGCATGGAATATTCATCTTCCAGGGCCAATATTATTAAACAAAGCCAAACACACATCCCTCACCTGCAAAGAGAGGAAGAAAATCCCTGTAGTGCTTTATGGAGAGAAGGATTGCTCTCTGCTAGGACACCCAGCCTGTCTAGACTAAAACATTCCAGACTGAGAACAATCCATTGAGAGGCTGAGCAGTGAGAAGGGAGTGAACTTGTCCAGTCAGATTATTTAAGAACTTGTTGTTTTTGTGTTGTATTTAAGCATGTCTAAATAATACAAATAAAAGAAGTCAAGAGTGTTTGGAAACTTCCTGGTGGGTGACAGTTGGTTATGTTGTGGTCTGTGTCCCACAGCCAGCTCTCCAGAGGCCAGGGCAGGCATGTGGCAGTGTCCTTTTTTCCCTCCTAGTGGACCCAAAGCAGGTGCCTGGCTTGCTGCTATGTTAGAAAATAGCCAGAATTAAATGAAATCCTTTCTTAGTTTGCTTTTGCATCCTTGTATTTACTTCACTGCCTCAGGGTTGGGAATGAGGCCAAACCATTGGACACACAGGTCTGAACCTTCAGCTGCTTTTGCTCTGGGGGTTCTGCACCAGAAACTTCAATTATAATTAAGGCATTGATGAGATTTCTGCTTTTCCCACTTATTTTCCCCAGGTGTGCAGTCTGCTGCAGTAAATGTTATTTGTGAGCTGGCTCGACGCAATCCCAAAAATTACCTTTCCCTTGCTCCCCTCTTCTTCAAGTTGATGACGTCATCAACCAATAATTGGGTTCTCATTAAAATTATAAAACTGGCAAGTATTCTGCTTTTTGTTTACAGGATTAGGGTTCTCATTTAATTACCTTGGGTGTGAAAATAGATTTCTTGCTGGGAGGCATAGTTACCATTACATCTGAATAAAAAGGAATATCTTCTAATGTTTGTGTATGTAACCAAAGAGAGAAAAATATGTTAATATAGCTTGGTTTAAATACAGTGAGCTGCAATTTACATAATGTTTTGAAGCTGTTTCAAAGCAGCTGTTAAATCACTTTCTTGTTTGCACTTCTCTTTGAATAGTTTGGTGCTCTTACTCCATTAGAACCAAGACTGGGAAAGAAACTGATTGAGCCCCTGACCAACCTCATCCACAGGTATGTGTGACAGATCTGCTTCGTTCACTCAGCACTGGGGAAGTACCTGGTGGCTGGGTCAGTAGCTGGGGTGGGGATGCATTTTTTAACTTGAGTTTCAGTATATTGGCTTCCAGTATCAAAAGATAATCTCACATACGACTGTTTCCGAAAAACCTGAGGTAAAATACCTTAAAGGAAAGTCTGGGTGTCTGTCAGCATGAATTCCTCCAAAGGATGCAGGAAAATTGGAGCAGTTTGCTTTCCTTTCACTGCATTTCAAACCAGACATGACTATAGAGGATGTATAAAAACTCTGGCTCAAAAAAGGCTCAGCTGTATATTTTTCTCTCCTGTTCACCTCACACATTTGATTCCTGACTCTTTTAAGTGTCTTGCCCACCAAAGCAGCGTGACAAGGAATATGTTCAAGTCCTTACTCACACCTGTGGCAGCTCAGATGTGTTTTGAAAGAGGTTCTTATAATACAAGTGCCCTAAATCTAGATTAAATAAAGTTGAAGATACTTCCATGTCCGTTGTTCAAGCTGGTTTGTGGTGGTGGTTGGCTCTAATTCTAACTGATATCAGGAAGTAGATGCCTTGGAGGGAGTGCATTTTTTCTTCTGGTTATGAAAAGGAAGTGTGATCTTAGGCTGGAGTTGTTGAGTGAAAAGCTTTATTTCTCTTCATGTGACAGAGCAAGATGGATGGCAATGAGCAGGTTTTAAACAGATGCCTGTGCAGCCTTGAGAGCAACTTTAGCCAAATGATTCCTGTCCATCCTTCTTGTATTCCTTTAAGGCAGGTTCAGAGCAGAGCAGCATCCAAATACTTATAGAGGGAGTTGGCAGCAGTAACAAATAGATGCAACCCACCAGAAAAAGCAGGAAGGTGGACAATGTCTTCAGTCCTGCCTGCTGCTCCGGGACTGGGGAGGTTCCCTGTTTCCCCCTCGTGTAGATCAGGCTTTGTCAATCCTCAGAACTGCACTGTCTGTGTTTTCAACTGGCAAAAGCAGCCTTGAATTTGAGTTTTGAGGGAAATCAGACATTGGAAATGGGTTGCTGACTTCCAGGGATGAGAACTGTGTAGCTGCATCCCAAGACTGCTGCTGGGCCATGACTCATTCGCTTGGAGAGAGATGTGAGGTTCTCCATCTGCCTTATTGTGAATTTTTGACCTTGGGCAGAGGATTTAATTTGATTATTGGACAAGATTGCTTCAGTATGCTGTAACTGGTGCTGGTGTTTGACTGCTTCCTTCCTCCTTCCCTGTGTCACAGTGCTCTTACTTGCTGCTTCTTCAGGAAGATTTTGGGGTTTTTAAACATTTGCTTAAAAATTCCTTTCCCCAACAGTTTTTAAGTAAGAATCATTTCATCTGTTTGAAGGGATATGGAACAGAGTATTGGCAATTTCTTGTGAAATTCAAGGTGTTAACTAGTTCTAAGATACTGCTGACAACTCTTCAAAATGTGCTGGTTTATTCCTTATTTAATACACTTGATTTCTGTTTCAGCACTTCAGCCATGTCTCTCTTATATGAATGTGTGAACACAGTAATAGCAGGTGAGAACTGAAACTTGTAACCTAGAAAAAAAAACGTGATGAACTTTGTCATCACCTAACACCATCTGTAAACTTTTTTTTTTCTTTAACCTTACATATTTTATAACTGGAATAAGTCTCCTGGCAAACTTTGTGTTACTGTGGGGCTGAAATCCTTTGTTGTCAGTGGCTGAGGCACAGTCGCTGCAGCTGTGTTGTGTTTGCTGGAGGCTGAAACCAAATACAGACAATGAGATTATTTATATGCAAGCTCCTAAATGTTGCTACAACTACAAAATATATACCAGCAGCAATAGAAATAAAACAAGAGTGATGCCTCTGCAAAATTTTCTTACATCGTGATAGGTCAGATTTTTTTTTTAAATTCTGCAACTTTGCATCTCAAGAACTTGGTATAATTCCTTAGAGGAGGCAATTGGAATTACTGATTTACAGTTTCATTTTCTGGGGAAGGGATATAAATTCCATAACTGGGATGGAGAGCAAAAACAAAGGCAAAAAGGGATAACACAGTATTCCAGCTCAGGCTTGGCACTTTTCCTATCAGGGTGTGGAATAGAGGGTTATTGACATTCACAGTTTGGCCATAAGCCTGTCTCCTGTGGGAACTTTGGATAATGGTGCAGCACTTGCTGTGCTGGGTTGGTTCAGGGAGGGAAGAGTGATCTGTCACTCACTGTATATTCCTTCATTCCTTTAGGGAAGTGAGATGACCTGATGGGAGGGAAAATAACACAAAGGGTAATTCCATTGTAGATGAGAGTGGGCTTCACTGGGATCCAGTGGGGTAATCCTGTGGATAGAGGGGGAATTCATCCACCCAGGACACCTCAGGGACTGTGATGTCAGACTCAAAGTCAGCAAATGGGCCCTGAAACATCAGAGCAGCACTTGGCACCTGCCAGCTCTGGAAGTGACAATGTCCAGCACAGCTTCCCTGCAGGGCAGTGTCCAGCACACCTTGTGTCCAGCACAGCTTCCCTGCAGGGCAGTGTCCAGCACTCCTTGTGTCCAGCACAGCTTCCCTGCAGGGCAGTGTCCTCCTTGTGTNCCTTCCCTGCAGGGCAGTGTCCAGCACTCCTTGTGTCCTGCAGCCCTTCCCTGCAGGGCAGTGTCCAGCACTCCTTGTGTCCTGCAGCCCTTCCCTGCAGGGCAGTGTCCAGCACTCCCTCTGTCCAGCACAGCTGCCGTGCAGGGACAGAGCTCAGCATGTGGGACCTGCTCAGGCAGAGCTGGGGTTGGCTTGGCCCTGCCGTGCCAGCAGCAGTTGCCAGGGTGAGCCCACCTCTCCTGCAGTGGGTCTGGGTACTGCCAGAGCTTTCAAATGTCCCCTATAATCAACAAAGGGACCTGATTTGTGCCCTGAGTCTCTCGCTGGCTTGATTAAAGCTCCAGTCTAATCACATTAAACTCCAGGATCCATTGCTGCATCTCATTGCATTAGGAAAATGCATGATTATAAATTCAGCTGTACAGTAGCTCCTGACATATTTACAGCCTTGACTGTTACGTGATGTCAGTGAAATAAACCCTGGTGAGAGCAAAGCAGAGTGAAGAGCAGCTTTGACCTGGCTGTTCCAGCAGTTTCCACCTTTACATGTTTTTTTTCCTGCCCTCTTCTTATTGTTAAGGTGTATGAAACCATAGTTCATGTCAAAACCTTCTCCCTCCAGACCCCCAAAAGTCCAACCAAACAGACAAATAACAAACTAAACTGGCACCTTTCCCCGTGAGCTGAGCTAGATGTGGGCCTTAAGGTGTTGTGCTGTTGCAGTCCCTCACACCACAGAAATACTGACTGGAATTTGTGCTTCTGTGTTTCAGTTCTGATCTCTCTGTCCTCGGGGATGCCCAACCACAGCGCCAGCATCCAGGTGTGACCCTGGGCTTGGGGGGTTGGTTGTTCTGCTCTGCTCTGTGATCCCAAGGGTCCTGTGAAAATGGGATTGTGTTCCTCTGCCAGAAGTTACAGCAGTAGCTCCCAGGAGTGCTCTCACTCAGGTGCAATCCTGCAGACTGAAGCATTTCCTTATATAAATTCTCTTATTTATTTAACTCCAAAATGCAGATTCTTCTCATTTAGAGTTTTCCCAACTCTGTGTTCAGCTCCTGCTATCAATGCAGTCATACAGAGGTTCCTTTTGTTCGGAAATCTGTTAGTACAAAACCCTCTCACCTAGAGACCTTGAGTCTTGGTCAGATGCTTCCTTGTGTATTGAGTAAACTTGATGAAGATTAATTAAGACCTGTAACAAACATGGTGTGGTCTTTTTTTCCAGCTTTGTGTTCAGAAGTTGAGGATATTGATAGAAGATTCTGACCAGAACTGTAAGTATGGTGCTTGTCTTCATGAAGCTCTTGGCCCCCAAGCACTAGGGAGATGCTGCAGCAGCCTCAGAGCAATGAGTTGTCTCTACAAAGAGTTTGCTCAGGGTTGTAGTGCCTGGTGTGCTGTAAACAACTGCTGGGGGTTTTCATGTGGAACGAATTTGTGATGGTGAGCACTTCTTTATAATAATATTTCTTAAAACAAACAAGAGCAAGTATTACTGGTGTTTGTGGTCTTGTAAATCTAAAACAGTTCTTTCCATGCTCTGGGATTTCCCTTTTTATAGACTTGCTTCTTGGAAAGCTGTGAGGGGTATTTTCAGCAGTGTGAGCATAATAGTAAAATGCAAGTGTTTTGACATATTTTAGTGACTACAAAGAATTCTGGGGAATTTTTCTTCTGTGTAGCTCTTTTTCCAACCATCCAGATTTTCCCCCTTGAGAATAGGACTGTTGCACACCAATCTCCAATACCTTTAAAGCTGTGTTCATCTCAGGATGCCTGTTCTCAAACCCCATCATTTCTGTATATTAAATACATATTTTTAAATCAGTGATAAAACTTGAGGTGCAAGAAAACCCCTGATGAAGGTTACATGTGTAATTACATTCTATGAGATGATGAAATTAAAGACTGGTCTGTGATGCACCATTCTCAAAAATGCTTTTCCTCATCACAGATTTTTATTCAAGTGTATCAATACCAAGTCCTTCTACTGAAACCAGCTTTAAGATTTCATGCTCAGCACAAAACAGTGTTTCTATATTTGGAAAGAAGTTTTATTTTGTCTTTCACAGTGAAGTACCTGGGACTATTAGCTATGTCCAAAATCCTGAAAACGCACCCTAAGTCAGTTCAGTCTCACAAGGATCTCATTCTCCAATGTTTGGATGACAAAGATGAGTCCATCCGACTCAGAGCTTTAGATCTCCTCTATGGCATGGTAAGTTCCTACATTTATTTCCTTTCCTGCCCCTGTGACCCTTTAGGGAGGTGATGTTTAAGAAAAACATACAACTTCTCTGCCCTCTCCCCGGCAGATGTGTGATAACAACTCCAGTAGTTTTTCTGGCACTTACGACAAGTAAAACAACTGGCACAGCACAAGAGCTTGAAAAACTTTGATTCAGACTGGATGGAGTTTCTCAGTTCAGGCCCTGTTGGAAACCACCCATTTTGAAATGCAGTAATTCCATTGAATGTTAATGACTCCTAAATTTGTTTCCTTTGTAAACCAAAATGTTTTAAACTCTTAAATTTGCTAATCTGGCAGTAGAATATTCATTTTTTTCTGGGATTTCTGTGTTGCTGAGAGTAATTCTGATCCTCAGCTCTGCACAGCAAGGTCTTCACAGAATCACAGAATCAACTAGGTTGGGAAACACACCTAAGATCATCAAATCCAACCTGTGACCTAACACCACCTTGTCAGCTAGACCATGGCACTGAGTGCCACACCCAGTCTCTGCTGAAACAGTGTATACTTGTGCTGCCTCTGCTTTGGTAACAACATTGGATAGTAATAAATGGATTCAGTTCTGGGTTGTGACCAAAGCCGGGGCCTGGAGAGGTGGTTCTGGCTTCTTGTTAACACACGACAGCAGCTGCTTCATTGGAATTGGAAGGACTTGGCTGTATAGGGAAGTGGTTCAACCCTGCAACACCTCTTTAACAGGTATCCAAGAAGAACCTGATGGAGATTGTGAAGAAACTGATGATTCACGTGGATAAAGCTGAAGGGACGACGTACCGGGATGAGCTGCTGACCAAAATCATAGATATCTGCAGCCAGTCCAATTACCAATATATCACAAACTTTGAATGGTCAGTGCTTTCATCTGCCAGCTTGGAGCTCATCACAAAGGCAGTGCAGGATTGCCCTGTGATGTCCCTCCCTCTCCCTTTCCACAGGTACATCAGCATCCTGGTGGAGCTGACCCGGCTGGAAGGCACGAGGCACGGGCACCTGATTGCAGCTCAGATGTTGGATGTGGCCATCAGAGTGAAAGCCATCCGGAAGTTTGCAGTCTCCCAGATGGCTATGCTGCTGGATAATGCTCACCTCATTGCCAGCAACACCCAGAGGAACGGGATCTGTGAGGTGCTCTACGCTGCTGCCTGGATCTGCGGGGAGTTCTCTGAGTAAGTGCAAACAGAGCCTGGCGTGCCCTGAGTGGCAGCTTTTGGGCAAAGATTTTGGTCACTGAAATGTGTTTTTGAAAGAAGGATCGTTTAGAATACGTACCTTAATGCTACCACTATGATTGCTTTTCTCCTGCTTCCTCACCCCATCGATGATTCAGCTCTTTCTAGCTAAGACATTTTTAACTATCTGGTCGTTTTTCCTGTCTCTCCAGCCTTGCCCACTCATGCAGGAAGCCATAGTGGTGAATCATAGAATCCTGGAATATCCTGAGTCAGAAGGAACCCACAGGGATCATTGAGTCCAAGCCCTGGCCCTGCACAGACACCCCAGCAATCCCACCCTGTGCATCCCTGGGAGCGTTGTCCAAACACTCCTGGAGCTCTGGCAGCCTTGGGGCCGTGCCCATTCCCTGGGGAGCCTGGGCAGTGCCCAGCACCCTCTGGGGGAAGAACCTTTCCCTGATATCCATCCCAACCCCCTGGCACAGCTCCAGCCGTTCCCTGGGCTCCTGTCTCTGCTCCCAGAGCAGAGCTCAGCCCCTGCCCCACCGCCTCCCCTCGGGAGGAGCTGCAGCCCCCGAGGAGTCTCCCCTCAGTCTCCTCTGCTCCAGCTGAACGAGCCAAGTGCCCTCAGCTCCTCCTCAGACCCTTCCCCAGCTCCGTGTCCCTCCTTTGGACACTCTCCCACAGCTTTGGATCCTTCTGATACTGTAGGTATAAGCTGTTAGATCTTAAGACCTTGAAGGAACTCCTTAATCATTAGAGTCTACCCCCAGTTATATCATAGGGAACATGTCCCATCACCATGTATGAATTAGCTCTTGCTCTCCTCCCTGTTTTGCCCTTGTTGACAGGTTTCTGCAGAGCCCCCTCTTCCTGGGAGTTACAAGTTGTCATCTTTTTTGCTCAAAGTTTCTCAGTGCCCACAGTAGCACAATTTTCAGTGTTCTTGTACCAACATAGTTTTTCAGCTTAAACAGGTGCTTTTGTCCCTTACCCAGCTTTTGTTCTGGTAGGTTGGACAGGCATGGTACTGTGGTCTCCTCTTATTAGCTACTTTGGTGTCTCTTTTTGTAATTGAACTCTGAACACTGGCTTCAGTTTAAATTGACGTTGTAGTTGTGATGTTTAGGGAATGCTGGTACAGCTCAGATTCCATCTTATTTTAATAAAAATTGTACAAAGAAAACTCTAGATTAAGAAGTAACAGAAAATGCTCTTCTTTTTCATTTTGATCAGATTTTTAGTTTGAAAGAACTTTAGCTTTTAGTTTGCGATAGCCCAGTAACTTTTTTGTGCATCTTGCCTTTAGTTGTGAGTAGATAATTTTGGGTAAGAGCATGAAATTCATTCAAACACGTGCTATGATCTGTATTCCTTTGTGCATTAAGCACTGCCTGCTGAATTTTATTTTTGCTGTCTTTCATCTGTGCCCCCTGTCCTTACAGACACCTCGAGGAAGCAAACCAAACCTTAGAAGCAATGTTGAGGCCTAAAGTGACAACTCTGCCGGGCCACATCCAGGCTGTGTACGTGCAGAACATGGTGAAGCTCTATGCATCCATCCTGCAGCAGAAGGAGCAGTCTGGGGAGAAGGAAGCAGCTCAGGAAATTACACAGCTGATGATCGAGCGCCTGCCTCAGTTTGTACAGAGTGCAGATCTGGAGGTTCAGGAGAGGGTAAGAGAACAAAATGACTTTGGGATTTATCATGGGAAGTCTTGGAGCGTGTCTGTGTTTCTCTGTGGCCATACACATTTCCTTTAAGCTATTATCAGTGACAAAGTCCAGATCTTATTGCAGTTTGATGCCATCTCTGAAGGCTGCCAGCAAGAACTTCACTCAAAACAATTTAATTTTAAAATTATTCAGGCACATAAGGACATAAAAAAGGACCCAGCTAAAAGAGAGGCATAATGTGGACTTTTTACATTTGCTGCAAGCCTGCAGTTTATGCTGCTTTTCTTAATTCCCTTAATGGAGTAGAACTGTTACCAATTGCTGACTTCAGTTGATTTGTTTGGTTCAGTTTGTTAAACACGACGCTGAAATTACTTCTGCATTTGTTTTTAGGCTTCTTGCATCTTGCAGCTAATAAAATACATTCAGAAGCTACAAGTGAAAGAAGTTCCTGTAGCTGAGGAAGTGATAGCTCTGTTTGCTGGTGAGCTGAACCCTGTGGCTCCTAAAGCACAGAAGAAAGTACCTGTTCCAGAGGGGTAAGGATTTTTTTCTCTCCCAAACCCTTATTTAAACTTGTAAATAATAAAGCAAAGTATATGATGAGACACTGAAATACTCAGGGCTACTGAGTCAAGCTGTTTGTTTGCTGCAATTCTTCCCAGCCTGGACCTCGATGCCTGGATCAATGAACCTCCATCAGACAGTGAGTCTGAAGATGAAAAGCCCAAAACAATTTTCCATGAGGAAGAACAAAGGCATTCCAGACACAGACAGCCAGAAATAGATGAAGAGGAACTGGCCAGAGTGAGTGAAAGTTAAAATGCTTTTCCCTCCATAATTCAGTAATAATGTTAAGTGTAGCTGAAGCAGTTGGGGCTGTTGTGGATCCTCCATGTAGCCAGGGAGTTGTTCTGCTCTCTGGAGCTCAGGAAAGCTGATCATTTATGTGATCTGAAGTTTGTGGACTTGAGCAGCTTCTGTAATAACTGTAACATGACTGTTCTCAGCAGTGATCTCACCTTTCTTCTCACTGACCTTTTTGGTTTCAGGAGAGAACCTGAAAGATTGTTAAGAATCTTCACTAAATTGTTTAGAATCTTCACTACTTCCTCTCCTTGCAGAAATGAAAGCAGAAACATTCCAATTGCCATAAAAATGCGATCTTTGGGAGGTTATTCTCTCTAGTCTGTCATTAAAAAGCAAAGAAGGATGTTGTAAGGAATATTAGTTATAGTATCATAGAATCTTGGAATGGTTTGGATGGAAAGGACCTTAAAACCCATCTAATTCCACTTCCTGCCATGGGCAGGGACACCTCCCGCTATCCCAGATTGCTCTAAGCCCTGTCCAACCTGGCCTTGGAGGCTTCCAGGGCTGGGAATTAGTAATAGTTCCTGTAGTTCTGTCCTAGTACATCTGGTAACTGAGAACTGCTTTGTCACACACAAACTGCTCTGCTCTATTCTTTCCACAGTAATTATGTATTGTTCAAAAAATTTAGGGAGATTGCATTTTGCACTTTGGTGCCTTTTATCTCTCTGCTTTCACACAAACCTTCTAATTGCAAATCCTCTTCTGCTTTCAGAGGCGAGAAGCCCGGAAACAAGAACAGGCCAACAACCCATTTTATATTAAAAGCTCTCCTTCCCCACAGAAGGTGAGTGTGAATTGCAGTATCTCCCTGGCCTCTCCTGTCACTGTGTGAAGGCTCCCTGAGTGCCAGAGCTGCAGCTTCCTGTGGGACGTTCTGATCATTTCCACTGCAGTTCTGACCACTTTATAATGTGTGGACTGGAGTGGCTGCCTACAGCTGTTCTTAGAGTTCTTGTTTGTATGGAGAATCTACCTACAACTGTTACAATTCCTGTTTGAGAGTCTGCTGAGTGACCTGATGCCCCAGGAGCAGCCAGGGCTCCATGAGTCTCTGTGCAGTTTGTCCCAGCCCTGGGTGATGGCAGCATTCGCATCACTGGGCACCTCAGCCAGAGCCCTGCAGAGGCTGAACCTTGAACACTCCGTGTGTTTTGTGGATCAGAAAGTTGTTTGGTCTCTTAACACCTTTTTCAGGGAAAGAACTTGCTTTATTCCCTGTATATCCTAAGGACTGTCCTGTTTTCCTCAACTCAAATCTCAGCGTTTATCTTCTGAAGTGGAAGTTATTAGCAATAAAACGCAAATCAAAAATTCTTCAGAGAGTTGCAGCAAACCTTCAGAGCAGAAGTGGGGTTAAAAAACTCTGTCTAAGAGTAGGGTCTTTTGTTATCAACTGGCTTTAAAACACACTCTGCTACCACACAGGATTAGTAACAAGCTGTTCCATTCCTATCCTTCAAAATGTTCACTTAAGGGATTGAACTGCTTGATGTTTTGTAATGTGTCTATTTACAGAAATTTGTACTGGCAGTGCTCAGAACGTAACAAATCTTTGTTTTCCCAGCGATACCAAGACACTCCAGGGGTGGAACATATTCCTGTGGTCCAGATCGACCTTTCTGTCCCATTAAAAGTTCCAGGTAAGCACAGCTAATCTTTAAAATTAATTACAGATATTCAGTTAAGCAAAAGTCACAATTCCCTCATAGGAATTCCTCCTGAAGTTTTGAAGGGCAAGGAGCACATTTACATGTCTTAAATACACCTCCTTAATTTACATTTGAAAATAGTACTTTGCAGTCTGAGTTTCTTTGAAGATAATATGAGAAATAATTCTGTGATTAGGAATATTGTGCAGCCAAGTCTGTAAAGTGTAAAGTAACCACTGTTCTGTGTGGGAACAGTCAACTTTAAAATGTCTTAAAGGTCTGATGGAGGTCATCAGGAGACATTAAATAGAATCTAAGGGTAAAGATACTATTTGAATATCTTGTTTCAAGTGTCAAAAGGTAATTGTGTATCTGAGGAGTGGTTGGATACAGTACTGAAAAGCTGTTGATAAAGTGCCTTACATTGCAAGGGTTGAGTTCTAAGTGCAAGTGTTTAAGGCTTTTTCCAAAAGTGTGCAAATTTGTCAGTATTACTACAGCAGCAGTGTCACCAGTTCTGCTTAAAATCTCAGTGTTTGGATGCTCTCTGTCATGCAGTTAATGCAGACAAGAATCAGGGAGCAGGATTGAACTCTGTCCTGTTTGTGGAGAGATGGAGGGAGTGGACAGCAAAGCTGGTGTGTGAGATGGTGTAGAGGCACAAGGAGGTGTGGATCCAGCTGGCTCTGGGAAGCTGGAAGCAGGGCTCACTCCGTGTTCCAGTGGCCATCCACATGCACTGTACCTGAAAGCAGCTTGGCTTCCCCTGCAGGGATGCCCATGTCAGACCAGTACGTGAAACTGGAAGAAGAGCGAAGGCACAAACAGAAACTGGAGAAAGACAAGAAGAAGAAGAAACTGAAAAAGGAGAAGAGAGGGAAACACCATCGGCACAACTCTCTGCACACAGAGAGTGAGGAGGACATTGCTCCCGCTCACCATGTCGATATCATCACGGAAGAGATGCCAGAGGTCAGTTCCTGTGGGTGCTGTCTGGGATTTATCTGTGTGCTGCTCTTGAGAGATTTTGCCCCCAGAACTGCAGCCAGTCTGGGGCAGTTCCAGAGCTCTGGTTTCTTGCAGAGCTGTTTCAGAGATGACTGAGATGATCCCAGGCTGTTCTTTGCACAGGGAAAAATTCCTGTCTTTTTACGTACAAAAAGACAAAAACTGCCACTGAAGCTATTTTAAAAAAAAATCAAAACTAACAAAACAATGTTCATCCCTGCTCTAAAAGTAACACAGTCCAATAGCATTTATTATGCTCTGCTGCTTCACTTTGACAGTAACTTGCTGTCTAGTCAGCAGCTTTGCAGCTGATGATAATTAATTGCAGATGCTAATGATGTCATTTGTATTTGTTCCTAAAATTTCCTTTAATCAAAACCGAACAGCAGCAATTCAAATCCTGCAGTTCATGAAGAAAGGTTTTCTGTTCTAAATTAGTCTTGTAACTGGATGCTGCATTGAAGTGCATTGTTCCTATGGCTTTCTGTGCCTGCCTGCAGCTGGCCTGGTCCAGGGTTACCAGGCTCAAAAACATTTAATTTGGGTCATGTTAAACTTGAGTTTGGCAATTGCCAGGGTTTTGCTTCCTCAGTGGATGGTCTCTTTCTATCTCCTGCAGAATGCATTGCCCAGTGATGAAGATGACAAAGATCCCAATGATCCCTATAAGGCCCTGGATATAGATCTGGATAAGTAAGTGGCAGTTTCGTGTGTGAATTTACAGAGTTGCTAACAGGAATGCCTGAGGGCAGGGCTGGGGCTGAGCAGGCAAAGGCACTACAAGAGGGGGAAAGGCTGAAGTGTCTCACCATTGCTTGGATGAGACCTCAGGTGATCGTCCAGCTTGGGCTCCCACTGCAGCTTGGATGATAAAATCTCAGTTGCTGAGTATGGGTGGAGTCTGGGAGAAGCAGGGGAGTCATTGAGTGTGACTGAAGGGAGTCTGGAGGCACAGGCAGTGTCACTGGGTCTGGTGTGAGTTACTCTGAGGTTTGGGTGTCCCACTGTCTGTCTGACATGACCTGCATTGGCCCTGAGTGTGACCTGTGTCCGTGTGTCCATCTCAGAACCTCTGTGTCTGTGTTGTGAGCGTTGACCAGTAACATCCAGGTTGTCTCACCCCACTGCTCTGTGGCCCTTCAGTGTGGTCCCACTGGTGACAAATGCTGTTCTAACCTGACTGAGCTGCACGTCATAACTGTGACCAGGCTGGTCCCCACCCAGCTGCTGGAGCTGTTCCAGTGCCAGCACCCCAAATCCTTGTGTTCACATCACCATTGGCACTGGGCTGTTCAGTATTGCACATGGAGATTGTTGGGGTTTTTTTTTTAGTTTCTGTTTTACAAAATCACCATGCTAAAAATAATTGCTGATTTATGGTCCAGGGATGCCTCCTGTAAAGTTTGGAAGTCTGAGCAGGCCCATGTGGGGAGTGTGGTATCTCTCCCTCCCTCTGATGCTTGAAAGTCTGTGCCCTTCTCTGCAGTTCTCAATTTGTTGGGCTTAAGCCCCTCAGTACCTTGCAAAGTAGTGTTGTGGCATTTTAAAAAAGTGAAAAAACAGTTTCTGAAAAACTTCCTTTTTTTCATGAGCTGGTCAAAGTCTACAGGGACAAATGTATAAAAGGAAATGAATTTCTGACTGTAGCCCCTGTACTTGCACGATGAGCCTCACCAGCATCGGGCACACCCAGCAGAGCAGGTGCTGTGCTCCAGGAGGCATCCAGGACTGTTGGATTGTTCCATCCATGCCCTCCCCCTTTCCCATGGTTGCTGTGCTCTCCTGTCATGGTTTCTCATGTCTCTGTCCTCTCTCTTTCTTTCTGTGCTTGCACTGCTCTGTCTGTCACGCTCACACGCAGTCTGGTTTCAGGGAAGCCTTCCAGGTAAGAATATCTCCTCAGTGTTGACCTTTGTCAGGCCGGTTGGTTTTGGACAGTGTAAGTCCTTGAAGGGTGGTGGAACTATGTGCATCAGTGACCCTCACATTTGTGTGAGTCTCTTTTGTCAGTGGCTTTCAGCACTGATCCTGTTCCTGTACAGGTGTATCTGAAATAGTAAAAGATGAGGCCTGTTTGCTCTTCACACAGGTGGGGTCAGTCTTTCCTTAGTGTCTGAAAAATGAATTGGGTCTGGTTCTTAATGCAATACAAGCAAAAATTTGAGGCAGTTGAGGCCATTAGAAATCTTCCTGAACTGGTGTTTGCTGTGCAAATGTGAAAATTGACATTAAATAAAGTCTAAAAAGTAGAAAAAGATGTAATTAGTGAAATTCTTGCTGATTTCTGGAAATGTTTAATAAGAATGACAGAAATTCTTCTGGTGTTTTTTTCCCAAGTACAACTGGGATACAGTTTAAGTATGAACCGCTCTTGGTGCTTTTTTGGAAACAGGTGTCTGGAGTTAAATGTAACTTCTAAAATGTGAGAGTACAAATTCATAGTGCATACTTCCAAAATGAAAAATGACTTAGCATAATTCCCATTTGGAGTGATCTATTCATCAGGAACAACAAACCCACACCCTTCAAGGGCTGTTTGAGCCATGCTGGCATTCCACTGCTCAAATTTCCACTCTGTTGGAAATGCTGTTCTACATCTTGGCTTTTCCTTGGAGAGGGATTCCATGGAAACACAGCGTAACACTCCATGGAGCTGTTCTTCTGTGGGTGTTATTCAGCCTGCAAGTCTCTAGCTGGCACTTCTAAGAGTTAAACAGCAAGACCTTGGCTCTCAGTCGCCTTCAGATTGTTCCCTTTGACTTCCAATCCACAAGGGCAATACCTGCAGTTGCATAAATAAACTTCAGGTACAGAAGTAGGTGCTGATTTAAGGGTTTGGGGCCCAGCTCCTTAAAAACAAAGCACACCTTGTGTTGTGTTGGATACCCAGCAGATAACCTGGCTGAGGGAGGCTCTTTGCAGCAGGGTAATGGGCTCTTTCTTTTCAAGACCCTTAGCAGACAGTGAGAAGCTGCCAGTGCAGAGACACAGAAATGTTGAGACCCTCAAGTCACCAGACTCAGAAGTTCCCTTAGTAGAGAAGAAGAGCAAGAAACCCAAAAAGAAGGAAAAGAAACATAAAGAAAAAGAGAGAGACAAAGGAAAGAAGAAAGAGAAAGATAAAAAGGTGGTAGAGGAGGAGGAGGAAGAAGAAGGAAAAAAGGTAATTCTCCAAGACTTGCATTACTTTAGCCACTGCTGTTGTTTATTGCTGTGTTCAATTTGTTGTTTAGAGACAGTCACATCTGACAGTTCAAACAGCTGACTGCCTTCAACCTTTATTTCCTTAAATTTTTACAACTGTAACAGGAGGTATTTAAAGGTTTTTGTTAATAAAAATAACACTTACTTAGCCTCATAAGTTAGCAGAATTCAGCTTACTGCAGCCTACACAGCAGATCTGCCAGAGCTCACGTGGAAGCTGAGTTTGCTGATATTTTGTCTGTTCTTCAAGTGGGGAACCCCTTAGCAAAATATCTGGAACTCGTGTTGTGAGTGTCACTGGTTCTGCATCCTGTCTCCCATATAGCTGAGAATCTTTCCCTTATAAAACCTTCCAATAGTTGTCAGTTACTGTCAGGATTTGAAGTATACTCCTTGTTAAGCCCCCTGCAGAGCTGCACTTTTCCTCTGCACTGCAGTCCATGTTCTTGGAATGCCTGGAGACACCCTGGTGTGGGAGTACTGTCAGCTGGGCCCAGCTCTGGAAGTGCTCAAAGACTAAAGTGAAACTTCTGGGACTATTTGCTCCTGAATGTATCACAGCATCTGTGCATGAGGAGCATCCTGGAGTGCTGTGTGTCCATGAAAATTTAAGGTTTTGATTGTTGTAGAGTCACAGAATCCCAGAATGGTTTGGGTTCAAAGGAACCTTAAGGCTCATCTCATCCCACCCCCTGCCATGGGCAGGGACACCTTCCACTATCCCAGGTTGTTCCAAGCCCCCTCTAACCCAGCCTTGGACACTTCCAGTGATGGGGCAGCCTCAGCTGCTCTGGGAAACCTGTGCCAGGGCCTCACTGCCCTCCCAGGGAGGAATTCCTTCCCATATCCCATCTAACCCTTCCTACTGTTGGAAGGAAGCCATTCCCTGTGTCCTGTCCCTCCATCCCTTGTCCCAAGTCCCTCTCCAGCTCTCCTGGAGCCCCTTTAGGCCCTGGAAGGGGCTCTGAGCTCTCCCTGGAGCCTTCTCTTCTCCCGGTGAACACCCCCAGCTCTCCCAGCCTTTCCTCATAGGACAGATGTTCAAGCCCTGTGATCTTCTGTTTTGGTTTTCTTTTGTTGCTGGTGTTGGTGGGGTTGTTGGTTTGTTGTTTGTTTTTGTTTGTTTTTTAAGAATGATATAAAAACAACTATAATCTTTTTTTTCTGAAATTCAGGGGGAAGATTTGGATTTCTGGCTCTCCACTGCTCCAGCACCTGCTCCCACATCCCAGCCACAGGTAGGAATCTTCCCCCATCAGAGGAAGCTTCTCCTGAGCTTGCCTGTGAGCTGTGCAGGAATGCTGTGTCATGCTGCAGCACAGAGGGGAAGATCAGCTTCATCTCCCAGCTTCCTGCTGGGGAGCAGGGATGTTGTGTCTCCCCAGTTCACAGG
Organism: Atrichornis clamosus; assembly: GCA_013400975.1. NCBI lineage: Eukaryota > Metazoa > Chordata > Aves > Passeriformes > Menuridae > Atrichornis > Atrichornis clamosus. The sequence goes on along the minus strand of WBMZ01011730.1, from coordinate 6,133 downwards.
AACTGGAGTGGGAGGTTTCAGGCTTGTTCTGCTCTGCAGCTCGAGGGATAGAAACAGAAGTACAGGTGCAGCTCCAGGCTTGGTCAGTTTTGTTATTGATGGGTTTAATGTTATGCAGCTGTCTGGTTTTATTTCCCAGTATGAGCTAGACACTAGAAACATTAATAGACATGAGAGACAGAGTGTGAAAGAAAAATTCTCATGAATTTTGATGGGAGATTCTGGAGGAAGAGACAAGGAATGTAAGGGGATGGATTCCTTGGAGGAAGTCTTTTGAATCGTGTCCTCAGGTGATCGTATTGGCTGGGTTTCAGAGGCATCAAATGAAGGGCTTGATACCCTGTTAGCCTAATGTCATTTTTGAGGTAACAGTTGTGGGGAGTTGTCAGTGCTGAGATCTCCTTTGGTGTGGGGTTGGGTTGTTTCAGGCTGCTTTTCATCAGTGTCATAATCCTTCTGCTCATCCCCTCAGAGCGAGCCTGGAGTGGGCACTGCTGTGGTGGCTGAACCTCAAGAGGTAAAAAAAGAAGAAAGGGAAGAGCGAGATGAGGAGGAGGAGGATGAAGGAAAGGTAAATGCTCTAAGTTAAGAGGAAATGTTGCACTGGAGGATGTTTAGATGAGATATTAGGAAAGATTTTTTAATGAAAAGGATTGTCAAGCATTGGCACAGCTGCCCAGGGAGGTGATGGAGTCCCCATCCCTGGAAGTGTTCAAACAACGTGTGGATGAGACACCTGAGGACATGGTTTAGTGGTGGATGTGGTAGTGCTGGGCTGATGGTTGGACTTGATGATCTCAAAGCTCTTTTCCAACCTTCCCAATTCTCTGGTCCTACAAAGTTGCTGCCATCCTTCAGCCATATTCTCCTGCTGTCTCAAGCTCCTTAAAAAGCAGCACACAGGAATTACCAACAGCATCTGTTCAGTGCAGTGACCACCTGCAGATGCTGAATCCTTGAGGAGCTTCAAACATCTCTCAGCGAGAGATTTGGTTGTTCCTTGAGCCAAGGGACAGGTCCCAGTTAAAACTGAGCTTCCAAACAGTTGGAGAGATTTGGCCTTGTGCTGCTCCTAGGCTGCTTTGGGATGAGGTATTGTCTGCTGGATGGGGAGCAGGGTTCACAGGGACTCCGCACGGAATTTCTTTTGGGATTTAAGGAATGGTAGCTCTGTTTTGGGGTCTGCAGTAAAGGGAAACTTGGCTCAGTCCAGGAAGTGCAGAGAGCCAGAGTCTGGAGCTGGAAGAGTGGTAAAGGGGCCAGGGTGCCATGGCTGGAAATCGAGGGTTTCTTTAAGGGTTTGTTGTAGTTTCTTGTTCTTCTTGGTAGAAATCCTCCAAGCATAAGAAGAAAAAGCACAAGAAAGAGAAAGAAGAGAAATCAAAGGATAAAAAGAAATCCAAAAAGAAGAGTCACCACAGCGAGGAGGAGCCCCCGGAGTCGGTGCAGAACGGAACACTAGATGATGAGCCACTACCAGTGAGTAGCTGTGCCCTGGCAGCCAGGCCTGGGGACAAGGCAGAGCTCAGCTCTTTGGGGGCAAGGAGAGTGACAGCCCTTTTCAGGGTTATTGGTTCTGCTGTGATTGTGATTTCTCTCTTGTTTTCAGCCCATGTCCAGTTACCGCCTTCTTGCTGAAAATCCATACATTAAAATGGTGAGTTTTGGGTGTTCACATCCGGGTGTCCTCTCTTTGTGTTCCCTAAAAATAGAGGGGATACCCTGGGGGTGGTGTAGTGACTTTATGAAGACATCACATAATGAAGAGCTGATTAAATCCCAGGAGGCACAGCTATAACTAAGCTCCATTTCCATTCCTGTGGGTGTCCCACTTTAGTTTTGAAGTTGATATTTTCCCAATCCTTAGCTGATCACCAGTGTGTTTTCATTATCCTCCAGCTGTACCAAATGACCTCTTTTTTGAACCTTGCTTTATCCCCATGCTGTGTTCTGTTCCTGAATCTGTCCTGTGATATTTTCCCCTTCATTTGCAGACCTATGACATTCAAGGAAACCTCCAGAATGACAGTCAAGTCACTGTCTCTGTTATCTTTGAGAACAAAAGCACTAGCTTCCTAAAGAGCATGGAACTGAATGTCCTGGACTCTCTGAACACTAAAATGCTCCGCCCAGAAGGATCATCAGTACACGATGGGATACCTGTACCCTTCCAGCTCCCCCCGGGTACGCACGGCTTTGCTCAGGGTGCTTGGAGTGTGGCTGGCCCTGCACTGCCCTCCTGTGGGAAGAATTGCTTCAACTTCTTGCTGTTTTCCAGAAAAACATGGCTCTGCCTGGGTGTTTGTGGGCCTTCCCACAGTTCCCTGGAGAGGATAAGCCTTTTCCCAGTATGGCTGTAATGCAGGTGGTTCTGTGCAGCAAGAGCAAAGCCTTAATGTAGGGCTGGGAGTGCAAACGTCTGAGTTCCTTTTCCAGGTGCCTGCAGGCTGGCATACCTTTGACTACAGGCATCAAAAGTTCATGAGGAGTTTGCGATGAGGTTTAAAATGAAACAAGGTGATAGGTTTGTAAACTGTTAGAATCCACTCTGGATTTGTTCTGGAGCTTTTGTCCCACTGTTTGAATGGCAGGGGCCTTATGCAGTGAAGGTTTGTGATAAGGATGTGTAAGGAGGGGAGCTGAGGCCTCCAGAAGTATTAGGCACAGAAATTAAGTACAGTGGCTTTGTACAGAGCACAGTAGCAGAGTTGAATCACTGAATTTCCCTAAATTTCAGTTCCTTCCCCAAAGAGTTATTTTGAATACTGAAACAGCTTACAGAGGGTTGGAGTGGCCTCAGGGGGCATTTTGACCCCACATGAAAAGCAGTGGGGTATTTTATTCGGTTTTAATTCCATGTAAGGCAGTTCTTGACACAGACTTGTATATTGAAAGGAAAACACAAACATTAGAATTCAAATTAGCTCTGAAAACTACTCTGAAATGTTTCTAATTTCCAGTTTTGCAAATAGTTTAAAAATGTGACACTGTGACACTTTGCCCAGGCACTTGCCCAATAACCTCTACCAAATGCCAGCTCTCAGTGCTGCCTCTGAGAGGCCCAAGTGCTGTAACACTGTTGACTCACCACAGGAATTGTGTGTAGAACTCCGTCCAACTCACAAAGAATTTCAAGCTTGGTTCAAAAATAGGCTGGACATAAGTCAGTTTATTCTAACCATGACTTAGATCTGGAAACCATATTCTGACCTGACCTCTCCCTCTCCTCTCTTCACACTAGGAATCTCTAATGAAGCCCAGTTTGTGTTTACACTTCAGAGTATTGTTATGGCTCAGAAGTTAAAAGGAACACTGTCCTTTATAGTCAAAGTAAGTGCAGCTCTCAACTGCTTCTGCTTCCTTTGGAACTGCGTCAGGGAGCTGGGCTCGGGTGGGAAGCTCTGCTCCCGAGTTTTTTTTAGGCATCATTTCATCTGTGCTGCACCAGCCCATTCTGTGCTGTGAGGAGTATTTTTACATGACATCTTGTGCAAAGAGTGTCCCCAATGCTGCCTGAGCATGTCCTAGATTGTCATTGCTGGCAGCATGTGAGCAGGGCAGCCTGCAACCTGTGCCACACTGTCAGCTAGGAAATCCCACTGATCTGGGGGAGAGATGGAACCAGGCTCTGCTCCTTCTCATCTCAGTTATCCAGGGATCAGTTGGACACTGCAGCCTGGTACAAGGCTGGAAAACAGTAATAAGAGTTGGTGGAAACCCAGACCAAGAGTGAGGTCAGGGTCAGGCATTGTTTAATATGTATTGGGCTGTATAAGACTGTGTGGGTTTCTGATGTTATTTCAGTACAGTTATTAATGAAGGAGCTGCATGAACAGCTCAAAGGAAATGAATAGAGCCAGTTGTGGCTACTCCTGAGTCAGCCATTATCTCTATTTTAAGGGTTTCTTTAAAATAGTGTGCTACTGCTATTTCCAGTACTTCAAAATCTGGGAACCATTAATTTATTATTTTGCTCAGGAAATAACAAACTGTAAAACCACATCTCCAAGTGTTAGTTTAAACTCAGTCTGCTCAGTTTATTTCAGCACAGTGCAGTCAGAACTGCAGCCCGTTGTGTTCCTTACCTGTTCTAGGTGTAGGTATCAACCCAGCTGCCCAAATCTTTGAGTGGGCTGATGCTGTAGTGGGATGGTTGTTCTCAGACTGATCCTTCAGGCCCCAGCCAGGCTATTTCAGAGGCCATTGAGCCCTAAGTTCCTCAGTGGTGCCTGTGTAATGGGGGGGTGGTGCCTCCCCTTGCTGCCTCAGGGCTCCCACTCACCTCCTTTCCTTTGACCTGTTGCAGAATGATGAAGGTTCAACCCACGAAAAACTAGATTTCAAATTGCACTTCAGTTGTGCTTCATACTTGATCACGACGCCTTGCTACAGGTAAGTGCCTGTGCTGCCCCTGGGGGCTGAGCTCTGGCTGCTCCTGAGGCTGCTCGCAGCTCGGTGTCTGTGAGGTGGGACTGTTCACGTGTCCAGTGACTTACTTCACGTGGCTCTGAAGAAGGAGCTCTGTGCCCTGTGGGCTGGCAGAGGCGGCCCTGGTTGAGGTCACAGGCTGCTCCAGTGGACTCTGGAGTGTGGTTTGCACATTTGCTGTAAACACATTTTTCTAGAGCATGGTAGTACTTAAGTTTCTGCATCTGACATGTTTCCAGGTCTGCATAGGGCTGATGGGGCAGATTTCCCTTGCATTTCCAGTAAAGCACTTGCTTCCCTTCCTGTTTTGCAGTGATGCTTTTGCCAAGCTCCTAGAGTCTGGAGATCTGCACATGAGTTCTATTAAAGTAGATGGAATTAGCATTTCTTTCCAACATCTACTGGCAAAGATCTGTTTTCATCATCATTTTTCAGGTGAGTCTCTCTCGATGCAAAACCTTCTGCTGAATTCCATATTCTAAAATCTCTGCTGTGCTTGGCGAGTGCAACACTCCGTGGGCTCAGCAATCACAGGAGCAGGTGATATCCAGATTAAATAAATTCGGGAGGGAAGTTTTCTTCATTTTTACAGTGCTCAAAGCATGCAGTGTTCTTCAAAATGAACTCTCCTTCTGTCCCTGGGGAATTCCTGCAGCCCAGGGAGGCATGTGACAGGTATCATGGGAGCACTGGTGCGGAGTTCAGGCTGTAACTGTACTCTGGAGGGTGGGTTTGATCTTCAGGGCTTCAGCCTCCTTCCTGCCCCAGTTACTCAGGTTTGAATTTATTAATTAAAACACAAGTGCTGGCTGAAGCAAAACAACTGGCTGTTTCATCATGCTCTGGTGTTTGCATTAGACGTTGCTTCACTGAAAGTATTTCTGGGGAAGAAATCTACGTTCTGAGCAGCGTTTTTGCCACAGAACATTTGTGGCTTAGGAGACAAATGAGTCACCTCATTATTGTGAAATGTCCCAGAGAGAAGCCAGGAGGAGCCAGGCACATCTTAACCCTGACTTCCTCCTCCCCTCTGTAGAAGCTTCTGTTCCTCGAGGCCAGGCAGAGCAGTGCTTCCTCTCCACGGGAAGCAAGACCTGTGTTAAAAGTTGTCCCTCTAAATGAAATCCCTGGTTTTTGCAGTTGTGGAACGTGTTGATTCGTGTGCATCCATGTACAGCCGTTCTATCCAAGGCCATCACGTCTGCCTACTGGTAAAAAAGGTGAGAGCACTGTAACCCCTGAGAGAAGCTAAACTTGGAGCCTTCCCTGTCTCCCTCTTTCCAGTCCCTGAGCTTGGCTGGGAATAAATTTATGCCCACTGAGAAGAGGATCTAAAGGATTTTTTTTTTTTCCTTTCCAAGGGAGAGAACTCTGTATCCATAGATGGGAAATGTAATGACTCTACCCTGCTTAGCAACTTGTTGGACGAGATGAAAGAGACATTGTCCAAGTGCTGAATATTCCTTACAAAAGATTCCAAGGACAAGAAATACACCCAACGTGTAAAGACAAGCAGACCCAAGTGTTAAGTTTCTCCCTCGTACGCATGTACTACCCTGGGGCACGTGCTTTCAGTTAACTCCACCATTGGTTGCAGTTTAGGCATTTTAAGGCTGTATGTTACCTTTTCATTTCAGAACTTTTTACAAACTGTGGTGTTAACCCTTTCTAGCCCAAAGAGATCCTGGTGACATGACTGGAGGAG
>WBMZ01011729.1:0-145762 GCA_013400975.1 Atrichornis clamosus | reverse complement strand
CGGCAGCGGGCCGCCGCTCCCGGCTGCGCGGGCTGCTGGAGCACGTGGGTTTGACACACGCTCGGCAGACGGGCCGGCGGGCGGCGGCGGCAGGGGAAAGAGCGGCACCGAGCGGCTCCTCCCGACGCCGGAGCGGCCGCGCTGCGCCCCGCGGCTGTGGCGGGGCCGGGCTGGGCTCGGCACCTGTCCGCACCCTTCACGCCGCGGGCTCCCGGTGGGCACCGTGGGGTGCCCCCATCTGCGCGCCCCTCGCCCTCCTCGTGCAGCCGGGGACAGGGGAAGGCGTTCCCTGGCCATGGGCTTCGGGCTTCGGGCCTCGGCACTCGTGGAGCTGCAGAAAAGGTGGGGGTCCTGAACGAGGCGTCAGCCAAGGTGTCAGGCTCACAGCTCTTCCTCTGATCAAACACCTCTAATAAATAAATGTTGAACGTCTGCCAGTGCAACATCTTCATCTTCCAAGGTCTGTGCCCGAGCTCTGGGCAAAGGAATGTGCTTGTGGCCCATGGCAGCTTGCAGGAGGGCCCTCACTTGCTGGGGCACTGGCTGCCGTCTGAGGCAGGGCCTTGGCAAACCACGAGACTCTGCCAGCCTAAGTGGGGCAGAAAGATGAGAAAGCACCCCCCTTCTGAACAGCTTGCAGAAGTTTCTCAGCATTTTCAAACTTACAGGGTGGTTTCAAGGTTTAGTCATAATTGAGTTTTTTTCGGGACATTTAGGTTTGTGGTGTTACCTTCACCTTTCCCCCTTCAAGGAGGGTTGGCAAATATTTTGGGAAGGTGGGAACCCTGCAAGGAATCAGATACCTGTATCTGATCCTCAGAGGAGGAGTGGCCAGCAGCAGAGTGCTACAAAGCCTCCCCCTCCCAAAGATGACTGTACTAAAATATTCCCATGACCAAGCACCATTCCACATATTTGGAGAATCAACAGGAGGGGAACTCTGAAAATCCCTGGTAGGCAGATGACAGGCTGTGGGGTGGGGCTGGAGTGGAGGAGCCTCTGGCTTCTGAGGTGATTTGGCAAAGTCAGCCCCAGTTAGCATTGGAGGTTTTTTCTCTCCTATAGCTGGAGTTTGTCTCATCTGGCAACCCTTGAGCTGGTACAGCCATCATCGTGAGCACAGAGAGCAAAATCCAATGCTTACAAGAGAGCAAACCTGCCTTCATCCAGTAGGTCACTTGCAATGGCACATGGTGTCCTGGAGCAAAGCAGAACAAAACAGGAGAGGACAATAAGCTGAGAAGTGGGAAGCAGGAGTCGTTTGTGATTGCCTCAGAGTGTTTTTGGATTAACAGCATCAAATCTTCATAATCCTAAGGGAGAGCTAATCATCTCCAGATGGACGAGTGGTTGGTCCATTGGACAGCTTCGAACCATGTCCAATGACGGAGAACATTCAATCTCCAGCCAACCAGACTAAAGCTGGACTGAAGTAGAAACTCTTATAGATGCAGGGGCCTTATGCCAGCTGCCTTGTTTTACTTGTTTGCTCATGCTGAGTAGAATTCCCTGCCAGTTTAGACAAAGCCCGTATGTACGCTGAGGTGTAAGTTGCAGATCTGCGTAGTAGGTCCTTTTCTTTGAAGTAAGTCTTGTGACTTTTGAAGTCAAGGCTGGATATATATTGAAGCATTAATTCAATATTAAATTCTTTCTTCCTGAGAACATGTTTGGTTTTAGATAGCTGTATTGCCAGTAACTAATTTCTTCCTGTTGCAACTAGATTTTATTGGGACTGAGGTCATTCCTCCATGCCATGGTTCTTAGAACAACTTCTAGATGAAATTATGGAAGAATATCTTTTACGGCTCCATCTTTTTAAATATTGTCTTGGCAAAGTGTTCCTCTTTTGTTTCAGTTTAGAGATAGTCTTGTTTTTTTAAGGGAAAGAAACCTTTATTGCTGTTCTTGAGTCAGAGAAAAGTAAAAGGGAATCTCCAAAGCCACTTGTAAAGATATGATTTTAAATTGCCCTTTGAAAATTCCAGATGAGCTGATGCTTGAGGACTACCACCTCTCATTCCTGACAAAAACAGGCCACCCCAAAATTAAAGGTTCCTAAATCAAAACATTTGGACACCGTGTGTCTCACAGTGCAAACTATAAAGAATACCTAGTAATTATTTGTCCCCAAATTTTGTTCAGTCCTGGAAATACTGAGAAACACAAGTAGTTTAATGTATAAGAGAACTATATCCATTTGGGGGTTTGTTATGTATTCATAAGGTAGTTGATACTTTTTAACTCCACCGGATAATGAATCATGCCCTTTACATCTTTAATTAATTCGCATCTGATCAGTCACTTGAGAGCTCTGGCTCACGTGTTATCTTTCTGCTGCCCAAAGCACTACAGTTTTATTTTAAGAGTAGTTTTGCATTTTACTTCCTAATGTGTACTGGAATGTCCTGGGCAAACGTTAACCTAACTGAAGCCTTCTTGAGTTCCATATATTTAAAATCCATAATTCCATAAATTATTCCATATTTAAAATCATTAAACTTATTTAATAAACTGTTAGGCAATGTTTTAAGTTTCTCTGTCTGCTTCTCATTCATGTCTTCTGGGATGATGGTAGCTCTTGTGTGCTTCCCTTTCAGCCCAGGTCATATTTGATCCTTGAATTCATTATAGAAACAAAATTGTATTTGCAACCAAAGAACAAGGATGGATTCTCACATCTTGAAGTCAGTAGTTTGCTCAGATGATGAGCTAAGGAAATAGGTAATTTTAGCTGTATTGGGCAAAAAGCAGTGATTAGTAATCATTTCCTTTCTAACATATTTTCTGTTACACTACATTTCTTACTCATGTACCAAACACTGTCTGTTTGTTTAATGGAATAAAAAAGACACAGAGAGGACAGCAGGAAATAATTAGCCATAATCTCTCTGCTTTTTATAGAAAAATCATCTGGTCTGGGAGTATCTCAAATAGAGCCATCTCACTGGAAAAGTCCATATGCATAGAGTACAGTGCTGCAATGTGTTACAGTGATGAAAGGTATCAGAAAACTCCGTTGTGCCTGATAACAAAATGCGTTTGTAATTGCTGCTTAAGCAACAGGGGCAAAGTCTGAAGTGTCCCCAGTAGCAGACTCAATCAGGACGGTGCATGTTACTTTTACTCACACCGTCAGAAATCCAACATGCAGATCAGCACATGAGCTTTAATGTGTTAAGAGTCCCAGTCCTCTGAGCTTAGAGGACGCCTCTTACCACAACTATATGATGGGAATATTGAGAGGGCCCTGCTGTGGTATTGCCTTGCTTCAGGAAAGAGGCTTGCTTCACAGCCTCTTTTTTCCTTGGTGAGGCTACTGCTAATTACTTGCTAGAGAAAACAGGTCTTGGGTTTGCTTTTTAAATCACTGTGCTTGGGCTTTCCATCTCTAGTTGGCTATTTAGCTGTCACCCCTGCTTTTTGGAGCTAATGGATCTCTTCTAAACCTTTTCTTCTACATAGGATTTTTTTTTTCTTATGGTCTAGTGAATGAAAATTATTCATTGTATAAGAAACTCAAACAAGCAGTTTGAGAAAATTTGTCAGCCAGTCATTCCATAAGACAACAGATGAGTTGGATGTCCTGACCTAAAGAATGACCAGTGATTCTGGTCTCTGCATGACCTTGGGCTTGGAGAGAGCAAATGATGACTGTCTTTTCCTGTCTGTTGTCAGATGAAGTGGAAGGGCATCTCCACAGTCATATTCTGTTTCTATCTTGAGTTATTGCTCCCCCAGCAACAGCTGCCTCTTGCAAATTTAAGTTGGAAGTTGAGTCTGATGCATATTTCCATCTCTTTACACAACAGTAGTTAAAACAATAGGATAGTGATTTCAAAAAGTTGTCAAACTATGATTGAATGTAGTTGAAGAAATGCTCAGAATGTGGATCTTATGCATGAAGTGGAAAAATACTCTTTCCTATTTAGTGTTGAGGAATAAAAATTTTAAAATCTTGTACACATTAAATTTTTAGGGGATTGGCCAGGCGCAAAGCTCAGTTAAGAGGAATCTTCATGACCCAACTTGAGATCCCCTTCTTTCCCTGGGACCTGAATTCTGCAGAAGGCCTGTTTCTAGGAAAAATGTACGCTCAGCCTCTTTTCCTCCAAAGGAGAGGACAAAGGAGAGCTAGATGCACAATACTTTCTCTTACCAGGGGTAAACTAAGCCTGGATCGCTGCAATCACTGTGAAATGTGCAGAAAGCCTTAATATCAAAGGGTTAGTGGAACTCTCCTTGTCTCACTCTTTATGCATCAGCCTTAGAATCAAGGGACACTGTGTTCTTGGGCTGTGTGTCTGGCCATGGCTTCTAGGCTGTTGCAGTTCATGACTGGAAAGACTACAGAAAAGCTGCAGGAAAAGTCTGATTATTAATATAGCATTTTATTCTATGATTTGGTAGTGTTGAATTCAAAGATCAGAAAACAGCCAAAGGAATTGGGTTGTAAGTCAGACAAGTGTCTGACAAATACAGTTCCAATTCAGCTGCGTCTCTGTGTGAATAAAAACAATCAACCTATACCACTTCTCTGAGATCAGTCTGCTCCAGACACAGCTGGCTTGTCAAGTTAGATGATGAGGATGGTGCCCCTGCGGGAAACCCATGTCTTTCTTTTTTGGCTGGCACAAGTGCACTGGCAGCTTCAGACAAAATTGTTTCCCAGCTGATGAAGCAGAAGAAGCTCCCTATTAATGCTTGATAGACCAAGATAAAAATAATGTTGAGTTTCAGTGGCACAAGAAGACCTGGGTTGCTCAGAAGTGCCTGACTTATTTTATAGGTGAGAATCAAAGTGCTGTCTCTGGTCGCCTGCAGCGGGGGAATTGTCCAGAACATGCCTTCTGCCACAGGGCACCCAGGAATGTCGGCTCTGTATCCCCTGTCTTCACTGCGGTGTCTGCTCCATGGCTCACTCAGGCTCACGGCCTGGGGTAATCCCAGCTGTATGCATGACTTGTGGACTGGCCTTAATAGTGTTATTTGTTGTTTGGGCTTGTGTTCTGAGTCCAAAACTGTGTGTTCTTCTGAGGCAACCTGGGCCACGTGGCTCTGCAGCAGCCCTGAAAAAAGAAAGCTGATGGGAGCAGCTGGTCTCGAGCTGCCAGTGGGGATACACAGGGATGGCAATGCTGTGCCGTTTCTTAGCAGATTAATCCAAACAGCTCCTTCCTCAGTGGTGGAGTGGTGTTAACGTAAATACTGCACTGCAGAAGGCTAACTGGACCAGGTGCTGCCAGAGTTAAAGGTTTCTGTCTCTCAAGTGCTTGTAGCATGGCATCTGGGATCATAAGGGACCAGAATGCTTATGAACCTTGCATGCTATGAGGGAATTGCATTGTCCTCACATCAGGCCTGGGGCTCCAGCATTGTTTCATGACCAGAGGGAGAGAAACTTTCTCATGTGCAAAACATATACAAATGTTGCATTGCTCAGCATGGGAGAAATTAAGTTGTTAAACACAGGGTTCTTTGTGTGTTTTGAGTAGGTTTTTACCTTGCCTAATTTCTAAATTATGGTTTATTTAAAGGTTGTAAGTTGGCCATTCAAACATTTTGAAAAAAATCCAAGTAATAGTTTAAAATATTTTCCAGAATTTATTTCTAGTTGATAAATTTAAATGTATTTATGTGGATTTGCCTAGAATTCAGAACCCATTTTAAAATTTACATTTGACATCTTTGTTCCAAGTGTTAGGATGTGTTAGGACTTTCTGCAGCCTGTTTGATTCCCACTAAAACATCTACATGTAACATCACTTGTTGTGCTTTATATGAAATTCAATAGCACACAATTTCACCAATAATGTACTGCTTCAAAGGTCAATCTTTATGGCTTTGTGTATCATTAAATCAGTAATCAATATTGGACTTTAGCTGTCTGGAGATTATTGGTGCAGTTGAATGCCATTTAAGTAAAACCTATAGGAGAAAATGGTGAATTTGCATTTTAAGCTCTTGTATTCTATGTTCTTTTGTGATGAGCTCAATAGTTAGATTAATTGTTGAGAATATGTTTAAATGTTTCAAAAATATGCATTTATAAGCTTGCAATACTTCCCCCTCTCCAGTTTTATTTCGAAGGGGCTCAGTCCATCATAAATATATGTCTTGCCAAATATGGCTTCTGTGTTATCACAGCAAGCTGTAAAATATCCTATACAGCAAACTAATGTATTTGTGAAAATACAGTAATATACAAATACATAAGCATTATTTATTAGTGCTTGTATGACTGAAAATGCTGGAGTATATGCATGCTTAAAGCCAGTATTTCCTGAGTATAAATTTCAGCAGAAGATCTCCAGCGATGAATTACGTATTTATTAAATGTGATAGGACAAGGGGTAGTAGTTTTAAACTAAAAGAGAGTCAATTTAGATTATATAGAAGGAATACATTTTTTTGCAATGAGTGTAGTGTAACACTGGAGCAGATTTCCCAGAGCGGTGGCGAATGCCCCCCTCTCCTCCTGGTCATGTTCAGGCTGGAAGGCGCTCTGAGCAATCTGATCTAGTTGAAGATGTCCCTGCTCATTGCAGGGAGTCTGGACTAGATGACCTTTAAAGGTCTCTTCCAACCCAAACTATTCTGTGATTCTTTGAATCTATGGCATAAAGATGAGTTTGAGATTTAGATTACATTATAGTACTTTCTTGCACTTGCTTTCAAGTCTGCTGTGAGAGCACCTGTAAACCTGTTAAAATTGTGTTGAAATCTTTTATTTAATGAAGGGTGGTGAATGACATAACTATTGGCATCTACCTTTCTCCCAACATTTTTGCTGTCAATTTTTTCTCTAGTTTGAAAACAGTGTTATGAAGAGACAAAAGAAACTAGGCAGAGCACTGGCTGTCATTTGCATGTGGACATGAAATATCCTAGGCGGAATTCCCTCAAAATCCCCCTGCCTTCCATTCTGGATATTTCATTAATAAGATTCATATTCTTCATAGAACATGGAAAACTAAATATTTTGAGTTATGTTATCAAACTTTTCAATTGTTGCTTAGTTTTCTTGGGTGCAGTGCAATGAGTTTGTTAGGCCCTTCGGACTCCAACTTATGGTCTAAACCACGTGTGTTTCTATCTGGATATAGTCAAAGAATTGTTTCTTGCATGTGAGTGGAACTAGACTCTTATTAGTTGAACCACTTCGTGCTATGATAAGCCTAAAAGAAGAGCACTGTGACATAGTCTTTTCTGTCTATGAGAATTCAGATTAACATGTTATTACCCTAAACTGCAAAAAAGGTCTGTCATATTCAATGGAATAAAACAGACTTAATTTACTCATTTACTACTGAAAGTAAAAATTGTGTGCTGAATGGATTTCTTACTAAAACTAACAAGTGTGTTGTCTCAGTTGGTCATGAACCACAAGGAGTTTGGTGTAGACAAGCTCCAGACCCACCAATGTATTCAGCAGTTGATCACCACATTTTTCTTTCCTTTGTAGCAAAGAAGCCTTTTCCATCCTCCATCCAGCAGCCACGTTATGGACTGGTGGGAAGAGCGGGCAAAAGGAGGCAATAGTTAAACCACATCTGACAGGGTGGGCTCAGTGGGAAACCTTTGTTGTCATGGAAGCAAGCCGGGAGTGCTCCTCTGTTGAAGCTTGACCGCTGGATCAAGATGGCCAGATGCATTCCAATCTGTGAGTCCAGAGAGCTGCGCTGTGCTCTGGGTGCAGGTGAATGAGGATCTGCTGGAAGTGGTGGTTAGAGAGAATGGGGGAATCAATGCAAGCCTCACACTTGGAGCAGAGCTTGTTGGGTCAGTAACAATAACCTCATCTTCTGCCTGCAGGGGTGGAGCTCAGTGGTAAAAGTGGTGATGCTGTGCTTTGTTGCTTCTGCTGTGAATTTATGGCATGACATCAGGGTAAATAACTGATTTTCCCCTAAGGCTCTTTCCTTTACTGGATGAAGTGGCATTGCCTCTCAGGGTCGGGAGCTGAACCTTAGTAGGTGATGAGACTAAAGACCTGAAACCTGGCAGGACAGAGGAGCAGCAGCATCTCATGGGGATCTAGGGGAAGGCAGTAATTTGTGAACTTCAGTCCAAGAATATGTGAAAGCATCTGTTGTGGGTCAGGATTGCTTTGATGGTGGGTAATGCCTTGTACATTGCTGTTTAAGATCAGCCCTGCTGAGAAGAATAGATTTAAATTTACTGAAGTATGCTGTGGTTCTCACTGTAGTCTGCAGTTTAAAATGTTGGTTTTGGTGGTGGTGTGAAGGTTTTTTTCCTTGTTTGTTAAAGGACAGGAGGAGACACCATGTAAAAGGTTACCTGTTTTGAAATACAGATTCTGTGAGGACGTGTTTCAATCTCTCGATGAAAGAGCTGTTTGGCACTGAAGGTGTTGCTGTAACAAACAGCCAGCAGTGAATGCAGTTAGCAAGGACAGATGTTGATCCATACAGGTAGCAGATGTCCCAGGCACCATGGTCTAGTGCCTGAATCATATGGAGGCCTATCTAACCCAGATGGATTAGACAGTGAATCCTCAAAACCAAATATCCACCGAAGGCAACAGCTTTACTTCCCACTCACTTGACATCCTCTGGGTCTGATCTTTCTCAGGATGAAGAAGGAATCCCTTGCTAGCTACTCACTGTGGATAGTGGCAGACTAGGTCAGGACTTTTGCCAGTGTAACCTGAAGGATGTCAGTCTCATCTGCTGTTATTTTCTATGTTTTTTGTAGCTTGTGTTTTCGCGGTAAAGTCTGGTTTTCTTTGAAGCAGGAAGCTATTTGTCATTTTTGAATGCCCAGGCCATAAAATTTGGTTTATCGGGTGCTCTTACGATCCCCAAACGCCTAACTGCTAATCCCTGGAGAACTTGGAAGATTTTCCGAGACTTTTTCTCCTCTGGCAGAAATTACTTGAAGGTGCTCAGATAGGTTAAAGAATGTCAGGCAAGGACAAATGGATGGACTGGCAAACAGCAAAGTATTAGACTGCCTCATGTGCTTAGGAAAGAGTTCATCAGCTAGATATGACCTGTAACAACTGAGCCTGAAAAATTTTATTGGCCAATAAAAGGAAAAGAAAATTTTAAGTATCTTTTTTCTCCATTTTTATCAGATACTTTGTGTCTGCTTACCAACGTATTCAAAAGCCATAGAAAAATTCAAATTAGGCTTTTGTAAAGGTGTAATGGATCCCTATGAGCTTTTAGTGCAGATAAAAGACATACATTAAAAAAAATACCCCATGAACATTGTTTGACTGACATGAAGCCCTGGGAATACAAAGTTAGAATCAATGCTATTTGCCTAAAGATGAATCTCCCTGTTAAGTTTAAGCATTCTTTGATTCACAGCATGTCAACTGCCTAAACAATTTCTTTTGACTCGGGGCTTTGATACTGAAAGATGCTTCAAGTACCATGAGGTAATTTTCCAGCCCCAGGTTCCTGCCATTTGATCTTCCAGCTCTGAGTTGAGCTCCTCAGGGTTCAGATATCCTTTGGACAAAATGATGAAATTTCAATACGTGCACTGAACTGAAACTTCTTGCATAGTCCTCAGTCTTCAATTTTGTAGAGTGTCGTGCTTATATATTTTGAAAAATTTAGTTGAATATTAATTATTTATATAGCTCCAGAATGTAAAGTGGTTCATTTTTGCAAAAATAATTGCTTTTGTAGCATGAGAGCAAACACATCATTGTTCTGCCTGCAAGTCTCTGTGAGAAATTAAGACCTGTCACCAACAAGCCAGCAATTGCTGCTTGCTCCCGCTGGGGGGTACCTCAGTTTTTATGCTTACAAGTTTTAGTATAGAAAAATAAATCTTTTTATCTTATCGTGTAGTGCATGCAACATTTCAATTATTCACTTAATAGTTACCATGCTAAAGTGAGAATTCACATGAGTGGAGGGAAAAAAGGCACTGCTGTGGGATTTCTCTGCCACTGTGTGTTCATGTTCTGCTGCTGGTGGCTTTTGTGGCAGCTTTAGCAGAGCGAGTGTTCCTTCTGGTGCTTTTTTGCACAGTTTTGCTGGGCTTTGAGTCTTGCTTCTCGGCATGAAAATAAGGGCTAAACTGGGCAAGGGGTCTTCAGCACTATGGAATGGCAGCTCCTTACTATGTTTGATAACTCTACTGTGACAGAAAAATCCCTCTGGTAGCTTTGGGCTGAGCTTCTAGGTTGATGAGAAATACTTAGTTGCAAACATAGTGGTCGGATTACCAAAATGTGCTTTCAGATTACGACTGATGATACTGATCTGTGGAGGCTATTGAGCGGAAAATCCATAATTATGAAACTTTGGTATTTGTGTGTGCATATGTGATTCTCAAACAGACTTGCTGCTTGATAGCAGAATTTGACATTAACTTTTATTATTTTATTTAGCTTTTTAAAATGTTTGACCTGGAAGTCTCTATGTGCAGAGCACATTACCACTGAGGTAACTGGAGATACATGTGTGCAAGTGCCCAGAGGAGATGGAGTTGAGATTTATTTCCTAGTTTTTTGCTTCTTACAGTCCTCCTTACCACACTAATTAGATCATTCTTCAGAAATGGATCTTTATTTCGTTAATCTATCAAGCAGTACTTTAGCAAAAAAAAAAGTGTCTGAGATTTCCTTTCCAAGAGCAAATCAGTTGAAGCTGATAACCAGTTCTCTATTAACAAACTGCAAATTCTTGGTTTTGTTCTGAGTACAGAAATATTTACTAACATATACCAAACTCCTCCATCTGATTCCCACTTTTTCCAGATGTGGATGCAGAACTGGTTAGATTATTCAGGGGTGCCAGATTTCATGAAAGTCTTTATTAATGCTCCATATGAAACTTGACTAAGCTTTTGTATATTTTCCATAGGTCTGACACTTCCAGTCCTATCACAATTCACTGAACAAATCTTGAAACTTCTTCCTAACATTTCATTATCCCTCATGCACATCTGGACATCTCTGGAATGAAGGCATAAACAAACAAAACCCAGATTATTTTATTTTTATTTTTACATATGTATTGAATTGAATTCCTTTGGGTACCTCTGATGCATAACCAATAGCACAGATAAACAGTGTTGTCTGTTTAATTGTTAAACGTCAAATTATAAATGAAGATGTTTGCAAGTTTCCCCCTGAGAGGTGCTTTTGCTTTGTAAATATCAAGGTTTTATTCTGCTGTGATCAGCAGTTATCTTGATTGTGTCAATATTTTTACAGCATAACCAGGAACAGAGTATCTTAAAATGAACTTCTCTTTTCATTATCAAGTTTGTCTTGTGTCTAGGACAAACTTCATGTGTTGAAGGATAAATACATTTTTAGTTCAGTTTGGTAATGTAGCATATGGGAAATTCTGTGATAGTTGTTCTTGGTAGTTATCAATTTTGGTTGCAGCCCTGGCTGTGACTGGAGGCTTGACCTCTTGTGGCTGTCTGGACCAGAGATGGTAATCTTCCCAGGATATGGGTGAGCAGAAGTGTGGTCTCTCTAGTCCATGAAATTGTTCATTCTTGCAGGAAACATCATAGGCTGTTAATGAGGACATTTGACCTGGAGTTGTCCTTCAAGTGCTGAAGCTGTTCCAAATTTTTCTTCCATTTGGTTGTTGGTAGCAAAATGTCAGAAAGCATTGCATTTTTTGGCCACTTTTGCAGTAAAGCAAGCAAAACCTTTTGCTTAAAGGTAGCAGAGTCCAGGGGATAAGACACAGAGGTGCTCCACCAAGGGGGTTCTCTCTAGTTTCTGAAAATGGAGCATCTTCTTCACAGTCACAAAAGTGGCCTCCAAAACTTATCAGTTAATGGAAACCTGTTCCAAGTGAGGTCTGTAAATATTCTGTACTGTACAAAGAGGGTCCATTGGTTCAGTTACCCACCATTTCCCAGGGCAAGCCTGTCTTCCCTCCAAAGCAAACACATATGGGATTTGGGCAAGAGTACACAATATCCGTCTGGCCCTAATGCAGATATGAGTGCTACAGCCTCAGATACACAGCAAAGAGACAGAAGCAGCTAAATTCAGGGTGGGTGGATGATTGCTGGCTTTATTTCAGCCCAAGGCCATGCTGCATGCATGGAGTTTCAGCTGGTCAGTCATAGTGTTTGTCCACTGGTTGCACTTTGGGCAGCAGCGTTTTAGGTTTCTCTTTTGACTTGGGAAGATATTAGGCTGCCTGTGCCCTCTTCCAGCATCTGATTCCAGTCTGGCAGATCCCTTCTTGCAAGTTGGCTTCTGCCGAGAGTAATTTATTTATTTAACATTTCAGAATAAGTTAAAATACTCATTTTTCCAGGTGCAGTGTGAAATGTAAATACATTCATTAGTGATGGACAGCCCACACTGGCTCTCAGCCCAGGGAGCCAAACCTCCAGAAGAGGCCCCAGCACCAGGCTCTCCCCTTGATACCGCTTTATCAAAGGTAAATAATCTGAGATTTACTACTCACTGAACAAGCTTTGTAAATATTAATTAATTGAATACAGATTTAAATGTGATCCTCTTTTTAAATTTTTTGCAAATCGCTTTTAATCCATCCTGTTTACACTTCTATGCTCTAAGCAGGAACAGTTCTTCTTAATCAATACAGTCATTTTCTATTTTACCATGGAAGGGAGCAACAATTTGCTGCCTGCCTGCTTTATGCATAGGGATACCACTGCTGGGATCCCATGAGTCTGCATCGAAGGAGTCTGGGAGCTGAAGGAGCCTCACAGTTAAGCAGATTAACAGCGATTTTTTCAGTCTGGCAGCAGGTGCCTGTAACTGACTCCGTGCTTTGCAAGATGATACTTCTTCAAATAAATGCATTGTCAAAGTTAATTAGTTACATTTTTATTCTGCAATTTACCTCTATGATGACATCCTGCTGATATTGAAAAGTACTCCAGAAAATGATCATTTGTGCTCTAGCTGGTGGATTTTATGAAAATGTGAAAATGAGCTCTTGGAAAAGGAGTATGAAGGCTAAATGTTGGATTTTACTTTATTGGTTGGTGCTGACAGTATAACTGCTATTTAAAGCTTCTGGAGATTTTGACCAACCTGGCAAGTTTTAGGAGTCTGTCAGCTGTCTTCACTTAATAATGTCCCCTGATCTCGTAGTGAAGACATGAATGCATGGAAACCTCTGAACTGTGGTCATTAGAAGAATGACCATCATTTCATGTATTGCTTGTGATTGTTATATTCTGTTCTTCAGTGTGCTTATCTCTTATTCTGAGAAATTATATTAAAAAATTGGGGTTGAAGCAATGTCAGTGAATGAAGTTAAGGTGCTCATCCCTCTGTCAGATACAATATCTATCAAAAACAACACACTGGGCATTTATTTCATAGCTTCCAAACTGCTTGGCAAGGGGTTCAATAGAAATATCTGCATATTCACAACACTGTAGAGATGGGGACCCCATCAGCTCAAGGAGTGAGATAGATAAATAGGTAATGTCTGTCTATACAAAAATTCTCACCAAGGAAACAGTGTGATTTTTCACTTTCTGCCCCCAATACTAAAGGTAGCATTCATTGAAACACTTAACAACAATGAAAATATATGGCAGTAATTATAAACACAGTGGTAGCATTATAAGGATTGCACTGTATGTTGCTTGTCTCTCAGCAAAAGAAAAAAAACAGAATAGGCAGAAATGTCATTTTTTTAGATGGAGGATGTAATACCAATCTACAGAGACAGGATAATATGTTAATTTTATTTAGAATTCTGAAAGCTTATACTAATAATCATCATCAGCTGAATTATTGAAGAATTGAGTTGTGCTTTTATCTGCGCTAAAATCAGATGTGCCATTTTACAGTTGTGAAATCTGGATTTTATGTGTGCTGCCAACAAAAGTTCCAATGCTGCAAGGCTGAGAGGTTATTCCTTGACAAAATAACATCACATTGATGCAGGTAATGTCAAATGCTAATATGTTTTAAGATCTCTTGTATGTTTTACTTTTTCTCCCTTTATAATGGTGGCAGGAAACAGGTAGGATAATAAATGTCTTACTAACAGGACAAGAGGACTCACTGAAAGTTGGGTTCTGAGATCTCGCAGGATTATTCAAATATTCTGGGCAGAAAACTTCAGCATTATTGAGGTGGGGTTTTTTTTTAGACAGTACTGTTCTGGGAGGCAACTGTGCCAAAGTATCTCATGGCACTCTCATTCACTGGCACTCTCATTCAAAAGCAATTGGGACGGGAATCTAGGTAGGGCCTGGCTGTGGCGTCAATGTGGTAGATCAGTTTCTGTCCTCCAAACTGAGGCATGTCTTCAGATCAAAATTGTTCTACCCCTCACCTGAGATGGTGGAAGGTGATAGGCAGTTCCAAGATGTGGCTGAGAGTGGCTGAATCACCTTTTTGAAGTTCATGCTTCACACTGATGATTACCTAGAGATAAGGGAGTCTAGCCATGTTAATCATCAAGGATGCAGTCACATCTTTCCTTTTGTCATGAGGCATTACACTTAAAAAGCTGGACTTTCTTTTTGTTTCTGTTCTTAATTAGCAAGTTCTTACTGTACCATGGGGTGAAAATTGGCTGGGGAGAGGGTAAGGATGGCACTGAATATCTACCAGGTCCATGAGGGAAATAAACTGGACTCTGTGGTGAATCTCAGAAGCTTGTTGCTTCTTCTGGGAAGCATCCTCAGTCAAGTGGACAGTTTCCCACTGCTTTGTTTTTTAATGGGGTGGCCACATCCTCCCCACTTACCCCCCACCACCTTCATCCCTTGCAAAACTACTGTGACAGGGTAACCCACAATTACCAGAAGCAAAGACCCATCATTACATTTCCATCAGACTGTGCAAATACCAATTTTAAAACAGGAAGTCCTTACATTGTTGCCTAACTACATTCTTTAGGAAGGAAACAAACAGGCAGGGGTTAAAATCTAGGTGACTGATAGTACCATCTTGACAAGCTTTGCTTCTATGCCAGTAAATTTCAAAATGCAGTATGACTGTGTGCTCCTGCCTTTCCCGAGACAGTGAGGTTACTGTCATGAAGGTCAACAATCAGTAAGAAATAATGGGGCTCTTTCAAAACAATTTTGTTTTGTCATTTCAGTATTTAAAAGGGGAAAAAAAAGCCTGTAGGTTTAAGCCTAAAAACCATTTATGTCCATTTCTTTGGTCATGACTGCTATCTCCAGATGCCATTGCAGTTCAGCACTAAAATGCTGAGTCAACAGCTTGCAATTAAAGTGAATGCTTTCTCAGTGAAATTGAACAGCTTTTTATCCACTAATTTTATTTTTTTTCAAAAGTCTTCCCTTACTGATCTGTCATTCATTAACATATGGCTATAATTAGCTGTTTATTTATTTGGAATTGAGGGGTGGCTTCAACCAAGCTTCAGGAAACTTCAACCTTGTAACTAGGGGTAGAATCTGGATTGATATGTGTCTCTTACAAGATGCATACATTTGTAGAAATTTTATGTTGGATTCAACGTGGAAACATGAAACATGCATGCTTCACTTTCTGTCCCACAGTGGCTCAAAACAGGAATTCCCAAAGACACTGACCTTCAAGTATTGGAGTATTCAAGCTGAAAAAGCAAAGTATATGCTTTAAATTGATTATTTTTTAACAGAGGAAGTTATTTTTTTTCTTTTTGTACATTCAATAGGAGTTAAATTAAAAGTAGTTAGGAATGCCATGCATCCTATCAAGTCTGTGTGATAGTTGACTACTCTAGTGCCTTTGGATGCATGCTCCAAACCAAATTGCTCCATAATTTGCAATAGTAATGAAAGGAAAATTATATAAGGGAATTAATGAAGGGACCAGGTGGGACAGAGTAGCCTTTCCTGAGCTTGGCATCTGAGAGGGTGTTTTTTTTAAAACTATAATCATAGGTCTAAACTTGCTATTGGCCTAAGCATATATGTTCTCTGAACATCAGTGAAAGAGAATTTTTTCATGGTGTTTTTTTTTCAGTGATGGATTTTCTCCAACACTAAAAAACAGCAAGGAGAGCAGTCCAGACTAGAACAATGAATGGCTTGACCAGCTGGCAGAGCTCTGTGATCAGTAGGTAGAATATTATTTTCCTTTGGGGTGTGGGTGTGGAAGAAGGGTAAACTACTTTGTTTTTCCATTGTGATAAATTTTCGGGAAGACCTGAGCTCCTGGAACCTTTTTTTTCCCACAGTCACTTTTTGGGATTTATGGTAAATTTGGCAATCGGGAAGTGGAGTCATCCTTCCTGACTTATGATGATGAAGTGCAAATATCAGCTCTTTATGCTCCTGAAGGTCGTATGACTTGAGAGTTGCTGTGAAAGCTGGCTTCTCAGACCAAAAAGAATAAACAGAGTGTTTTCAACCTAAAGGCCACTGGGTTCACAGGATAGTTAAGCTCCATACAGAGCAAAAACTGCTGCAGTCATGTCAGATCTCTTTCACAGCAGTATGCATCACATGGTCTCCTAATACTTTGAACACAAATAGATTTTATCAGCTCTGAGTAGCATGATGATATTTATTTTTCTCTTATTAGTATAGACATTATAATTCTTAAGTCCTTCTACTTGTGTTCTAGTTAATTTTTTAGGTTCAAACAAAGTTGTTAACTTGAAGAAAAATGGAGGAAGCCTGAAACAATGATTTGGTATCCATGCAGGGTATGAGAGAGTCACAGTCCACACTGGTGTATCAGTATGCAACAACCATCGAGAAGTCCTGGTATGTGACTACTTCAGTAGTTCCTGATATTTGGCATAAGAAATAAAGGCAGTTTTCAGATAAGATCTGCAAGATAAATGTGGAGTTCTTAATGGTTACTGGCATACAGTCTACTTAAGCTCAAAACCTGTGACCTCTTCGACAACCAAACCTCTTCTAGAAAAATCAAATATACAGCTCTCTTTAGTGGAGGCAGAGAGGTTCAGTGGTAGCTTGATCACTGTGTAAGTGTCTGGCATTTCCTTCTATTCAAGGAAAATTGCATGGTACACATTTACTCTCAAGAATCCATCAAGAGGCTAGTGTAAGCCAAGAGTGTATGTTCATGTCAAATATTTCAGCCATAATTCTTACTTTTTCATTCTGAAGTTGCTTAAGAGTAGCAGAAAGTGGATATGTGTGGGTGTGTAGGAGAGAGGAAGGCTCTCCTAGCTGAGACCCACACATCTGGAATTCTCTCTCCCTAGTCATCAACTGGCCAAGTGAATATCCTGTGTGGGATCATTCAGAGAAAAACTCAAAGATCTCTTCCTTTTCTCTTTATCATGGTTTCCCTATAATTGCTATTTTGTGTTGTTTTGATGTAAGGGAAAAAGGGAACAGTGTTTTGTTTTCAGTGTGTTTTGTTTTCAGAGTGTCTTTCAGGTGCTACTCTGAAGTTTCCTGACATGATTATTTTTATGCTACACAATTTGATTTGTTGTTGATGAAGTTCTAACTAAGAGCTACTGAGAAAAGAGGAGTTTTGTAAGAAAAGGTGCTGTTAACCTCTTAAAAGAAACTACAATAGTCTGAACATTCACTAAATTTTGCATGGCCGTCTCAGCAATGTCTCTCACATTCTGGCTCCCTGAAGAGGTCTGGAGAGTGTCAGCTGGTCATGTGTTGTCCTCCCCTTCTGTTGGCATATACCTGGAGTCCTGTCGCTGAAGTCACTGCGTGTTTGTGCAGTCTGTGCTGTTTAGATTGCTTTTCTAAACACTGCCTTCTATATATATTTGTTTTTAATAGGAATACAATCAGAATAAAACCTTATTCTCCTAATGTTTTCCAGACTGTTGGGTGAATGGCTTGGGGTTCAACTGCTGATATGGAGGTGTCTAGGTTATTTTTCCTCTTGTGATTAAGTGACAAGGTGAGTTCATATTGCCGGAAGCATAACTGCAACATAGGGAACGGACTGAGACAGACTAAGAGTTTTGTTTTGCAGACAGGCCAGACTTATTTTTGTTGGCTTTGGCTTGGTCGTGTTTCAGCAACCTCATTCCATAAGGGTTTTTCCTGCCTTCAAAACCTCAGTTGTTTTAACAATAACAATAACAAATTATAAATGTCTCCATCTGTAAGAGAAGTAACTCGATCAAATTGAAAGGCTTGTGTTACCCAGAACATAGGGAACAGTGTGCTTGAGTGCTCTGCAAACATTGCCCAGAAACATTGCTCTTAGGCTCTGTGGAGATTTCTGGACAGCAGAGTACCTGTGGGTACAGAATTTCACAAAATAGCTGTCTTTACAAGTAACGTTAGAAGTAGGATTGATTCTAGGCTGGTTTTTAGGCTGCTGTTCTTGGTTTCCTTGCAGGTGGGTAGGTAGTTTAAATATAAACCTAACCTGTCACCTGGCACAGCAGAAAGGCTGAACAGTAGACTGTACCACCATTCATATAGTTTGCTTCCAAAACTAATCCATAACTAATTCAATAGTTCTATAGTTTCTTTCTTGCATGTTGTTATCTGGCTAGTCCCTATCTGAACCTGAGCTATATGGTATAGGGTGACTTAAGCCCCCCACAGGTTATTCTCCCTTCTTTACATCAGCCTGCACTGATATCCCATTTGTGTATGGAGCAGGAAGAGAGTTGCAGACCCCCCCACACTGCTGATCTGCAGCATGGGACTAATATACCTTAATGAACAGAACCCTTCCAGTAGCTTAAAAACAAGGACCTTCAGGCTTAAACCCTGTCAATCTGATATTCCTTTATAGAGAAAAAGAAAAGTTATTTGATTTTGCCTATGTTCGTTGTAGAAATTATGAATACAACAAAGTAATTGGTAGGGAAGAGAGACGATAGAATAATTTTAAAAATACAGCAAAAGGTACTTAAATCTGGGGCTCTGTTTTCTTTATATTTTACTGTCTAATGAATCAGAAATAAAATTTGTAATTTTATTGAAAATTTAAAGTAAATCCAGATGTTTACATTCAGTAGTGTCACCAGAGTCTACAAGGAGCCTGTTATCCTAGTAGACTTATTCCTCTGAACACAACCAAACAGCTCATGCTGAGTAAGACTGGGGCTTCCGTTCAAACAGCAGTGGTAAGACTGTGGGACTGGAATCTCCTGTATGAAGGGAAAATCTTAACACTAATACACATAAAGTCTGTGAAAACATAATACACTGGGCTCTTTGTGTTTTAGAAACATGCAATGATTCTTTTCTTTTTTAAACTTTGAGATTTTTTTTGTGTTGCATTTGCAACTGCACAAAAAAAAATTATATTAACTCCATCTAAAAAGACACCAAAATATTCACTAGAGAAAGTTATTCACTGCCTGGGAAAAGTTTTTGCTTGTGATTCTGCCTGGCTGGAGTTTATTTTTGGCTTTTAACTCGATGAGAATCCTCAAAGCAGGAGACATCTCTCAAAAAGAAATGGGTTCTTTACTTGAAGGGAAGACTGAGATGATTGAATCTGAAGCTTCACTACATAAACCGCCCCACTGTCGTCTTTGGGTCAGACTTTCATCCTGTGGGAAGATACTGACCCAGAGCATGTTTGCAGTGTCTGAGCTCTTTCTGTCACATACTCTGGCCGTAGACTTGACTTGAGGAGTGACTCTCTGGTTAGTCTTAATGCCATGCCAGTTCTGAAAAGGAGAAATGGCAAGGTTCTGCTTCTTTGAGAGTCCCTGTTTGGGGAAAGCACTGGCCGGGAAAGGCAGCCTAGCATGAGTTTAAATCTTATTGAAAATGCAGTGCTTTATATTTAAACAAATTGAGCCCCATGGATTAAAGGAGGAATTTATCAGTAAAAGAAGCTTCGTAGTCCTGAGCCTCTGTGATGACCAAGTGAAAACATCCAGTATAATGCATCATTTGTAACTTTTGCTTCCTCTGACTCCTGTGATTATTTTGTGTGTGTGTGTGTGAAAGTGTGTGGCAGTTAAACTGTTAGAAAGATTACAGTAAGTGAAGTCATTGAGGCAGGAATAGAGGTGTGGGGATTGTTCAGACAGTCTTTTTCCATTCCTGTCAACAATTTTAGTTTGGTTCCTTGATTGTGGGCACCGATGCAATCTTTGTTTAGATCATCACATCCTATTTTTCATTCTGAGGCAAAACTGAGAATCAGCCCTCCCAAGACTGCTGTGATCCCAGAGTAGCTAAATACTGTTGTGTCTGATGCAGTAATGAAAACTGCATGTATTTATCCTGTATTATTGACCAAATCAGTATGTTGTTCGTATACATTGATACATAATGTCCACAGTAAAACACTTTTCACACAGACTGCCAGTAAGTCCCCCCTCCCGTCAAAAAATCCCTTATTGAGGCAAGAAATTCTTCAGTAGCCAGACAAATGATGAGAAATAACCCTGTAAGGTATCTGAGTGTCTTGAAAGTCTTTGAAAGCTCATCTCCTCATGCTCCTATGGGGCCTGAGTGAGGAGCTGTCACAGTGGGGCAATGGGAGACAGCTATGTCTCCCAGTGGCCATGAGCAGATGTCAGAGTCTTGGGCACACAGCAAGATGTTGAGGTGTGTCTGGGCAATTCAGGACTCACAGGATGCTGTTGAAAAGCTGCCAGAGGTTCTCTTATTCCCATTATTTTCATAATGCTAGACCCCATTTATAGCAGAATGTCCCATATCTGCTGGCAGGATCTTTGTGAACATTTCTTTTGTGTACTTTGTACAGTGTTCTATGAAAATTAATTCTCATAGATACTTGTATGAGTTGTGTAAAGGGCCTTGCCCTAACTTTAAAAGTGATAATTAAAACATAGAGGAATTAAAGTTAAAGCTCTGTGTTAAAGTGGAATATCTGATCTGAGATGCCTTTAAAATCTGAATGTTAAAAGCCCATATATACTATATGACATGTTCAAAGCACACCTCCCTCTCTACACCTTCATTTGTAGCTCTGTGTGTTGAGGATTTTCAAGACAGGTTGAAGGGTGTCTGTGAGTATCTGGAATGAACATTTTTGAAATTTCTATCTTGCATGAATGTCCCACATCCCATGGGGGCTGTGTCAGAGACGGGCACATCCTTTCTTTTTCCAGCACCAGTATTCAGTTGCCGGAAGCAAGATCACTCAACCTTAGCGTGCTTTTCTCTGCAACTGCATCTTCTGACTGCTCATCATTCTTATTTCCAGGGAACAAGTAGAATCACTAGGTATGTCTGTGAAAGGTTCACTGTATGTAGTACAGATAAAATCTTTGGGGAGATACGAGCTTTGCAGTTAAGTGGTCTTCTCTGAATGCCTTGATTATGACTAGTACAAAGACTTGTATTCTGCCTGGATTTCACAGTGATTGTGAATTCCTTTTATCCCTGTAACTGTAATCCCACCACGGCAGACCTCAAATCTCACTGGAAAGCACTAAGTATGATTTTTAAAAAGGAATCGTTTTCTTTTTCTTGTTAAATCAAGAAGAAAGATTCCTCTTGCTTCTCAGGAATTATAGCATTGATTTTGAGTCAATCTAAACTGCAAAAGTATGCAGGTCAAGAAGGAACCCAATATTGAAGATGTAGGTTGTCTTTCGGCAACTGAGCAAAGAGTGTTATAGATAGATGCTAGCTAAATTACTAGCTACATAGCATGGCTGTTTGCCTTACAGTACCAGACAAAACTTGTCTCTGTTTAGAATCCAGAAAATGCTGCAGTCCAGTCAGGAACATCAAAGGGTATTTCTCATACTGCACCAGCAGCAGTATGAAAAAATAGAATTAAGCGATAGCAGAGCAGAAGGAGGCAGAAAACTCACAGGGATACAGAGTCTGAACAAGAGCTCCAGGTTTATAGTAGAGATAATGTGGATTAAGAAGTGTGTCCTAAAGGTGTACTTCTTGCAGTTCAATTGCTTTAAGTTCCCTTGGTAGTGTGATGAACCAAACATCAGTGTTTTGATGTTTAGAGACTTATGGCCCTTTGTTTTCATGTGTTTTTTTAAAAGAAGCCTCATTCTAAGCTTACTCTAGGTCTACATGTAAGGCNATGTGTTTTTTTAAAAGAAGCCTCGGGAAGAGGTCTTCTTTAAGAAGAAGACCTCTAGGTCTACATGTAAGGTGATTTGACACTGATCAGTAGCACTCTTTCTGCTTCTGCTGCTGGTTGTTGCCCAAATCAAACATTTCTTATTTGACAGATTACACAAGAAACAGAAGATGACTCTTTTCTTCATTGGTAAACAGAAGCCTTGTTTCTTTTGCTCAGCGTGCACTTCACTACCCGTGTTTTTCTTGCAGTATTTAAGTGATTGGTAATTTTGTTTCCCCCGTGCCCCCTACATCCCAAGATTCTTTCTGCTGTGGTCAGGTCTTTCCTGGCTTCTTTTGGAAAACAGGACTATGACTTCATAATATTGTGTAATGAGGTTTAAACTAGGAAAAGATTGTACAAAATAACATCTTTTATTTTTGTAATAATCATAATATGAGGGTAAAAAGAAGCAGAGGTTATTGATCTAAAAAGCAGTCTATTTGTAAAAAATCTACATATATTTTTTTAAATGAAGTGTCTTTACCCTAGAATTAATAGTTTGATACGTAGATTTGCTACATGTAGCACTTTTTTTTTCCAAATTAATTTTTGTTATGTACAGTAGTTCAAAATACGTTGTGAAAAGATCTATGTTTGTATACTTCATCTGGATAGAAGCTTTTGTTTGTTTTTTTTTTTTTTACTTTTTTTAAAATTTTGTTTTGTTTTGTTTGTTTGCCATGAAAGGAAGGCCTTTGTTTTAAAATTGTCATGGACAATAAATTGCATTTGTTCAACTCTCATGCAGGTATTGGCAAGCACTTTCTTAACTTGTCTAATAAGGCTCACTATAAAGTCCCTAAACAGGTAGGCATTACAATCTGCCCGTGGGAAAGGGTAAACCAGTTAAAAATATTTTTTTGAGTTACTGTTATGTGTTTGCACCTCAAGCCAACCTGCTCCCTAAATTTAACCTGAAATATACTTCCAAAAATTATAATTGTTTTCTTTTTCAGGAATCCATTATAGCTCTAAATGTACAAATAAATGTTCCTTATTTTAAGAAAATATTATATCTTTCAGATTTATATGCCTTATTTAAAACTCCTGTGTGGTCATTTGTACAAGTCAAGGTCTCTTGGCAGTTGCACTAGTAAGACAGTGATTGATGATCTGACATATCATGAAAATCTTATTTCTGGTTATAACAAGTGTTCCCTGAAGTCTGTAGAAGTAACTCTCCCTTTGGTGTTTTGAAATAAATTGTTCATTACTTCTCCTTTAAAGTGATAAAACTATTAATTGCATATGAATTCTACTTATTTCCATTCTCATGATGCTATCCTCTTCACCTGTGGGAGAGATGTCTCTCCCTAATTTGTTATGCACTTTGACAACAGCAGAAGTGAAAAGCAACTACTGCCATAATTTAATCTAAAACCAACTGCATATGTATCACTTTTCTTCAGCGTCTCCAAATAAAGTTAAATTCTATGTAATTCTCATCCATTGACTTTCCTTCCCAGTGGAGTCATTAGTAAAATAATTTGTTTTAATCCTGGTGCAGGACAGAAAGGTCGAATTCCAGGAACATGTCAGCTGAAGGTATGCTAGGTAAGCTACAGCAGGTTGTTTGTATTGCACTACAGGTAATATGGTCTGTGACTAAAACAGAGTTTGGGCATTGAACTCAGCATGAATGAGTGTGACTTTTGGTGTCGTGATCTTCTAAAGTATTTTAGTTGGTTGCTGTCTTCAAAAAATTAAACCAAATATATCTAACACACACAAAGATTAGACATGTGATGAACAAGGGGAATGCTGAACTTAAAGAAAGAATGGATATATGCAGGCAAAGGACTCTCAGCCCCTGTGGTTTACTCTCCCAAAACAGAGTATTTTGGCAGCAAATCGTCTTTTGATTGCCTTTCTAAATGTAGGCTTTGCATCTATTAATCATTCTGTGTTGTGCTCACAGACTGTGTCAAGATCAGGGTTGCTCCCTAAGGGATGGGGAGATGGAAGTTGAGGGTGATCCCTGGTCTAGCAGGACAAAGGCCTCACTAGTCCCAGCCCACCCTCCAGTACCCACAATAGCCAAGCAGGATAGGTCTGTAGGTGGTGACCAAGTCCTACCAAGGGTTTGGATCATGAGACAATGTCATGGCCTTAGGCAGACTGAAGTCAAGCCAGGAAGTCAATCCATAAATCAGGGTTAGGATTAGGTCCAGTGATCAACAGGTCCGTAGCAATAAGGCTAGGCTGATCAAGCCAGGAAGCCAGTCTGTGGGTCAGGGCCTAAGTTAAGGGTCTTCCACGGCCAGACAAGACTGTGGAGAAGAGCATTCCTCTATCCCAGCCCAGGCGAGGAGTGAAGGCCTAGGGCTGACCTTGAATAGCCCTCCTGGGCTGAAGGGTGCAGGAGCGGCCTCAGGTGATGCTGGTCACAGCTATTTATGGTGTATCAGTGCACTCAAGGCCCTGGCAGACCAGGGTTATCCTGCAATGCACTCCAGATTGTTTAAAGGAAATGGATTTACATTTTTCCTTTGTTATCCTGGGTGCACCTTCCTCCATAATGCAGCCACCAGTAAGGCCAGCAGGTAGCCAACAGGTAAGATGTTCTTTTCTTTTAATATACTGAATTCTTAACAAAGACCCTCCTTCCTACAGCCAAGTAACTGCTACATTTCAGAGGTCCTTGTGGTGCATTTTCATTAAAGCCTACTTTCAGCACGCTGCTAACTTACTCCTTGAACAACACAAGTATAAACAAACCAGCTATAGGTAAGGTGTTTCATTATGAGTTGAAGATGACTTATGAAAGCAAATTTCTACAGTCTGCAGAGCACCAGCTGAGTAAAGACCAAACTTTTTGTTTGGTTTGGATATTTCTTGTTTCTTAAGAACCTCTTAAAATTCATGAGGGAAGTGTGTGTACAGAGGAAAAAGTAGAATTGCTGTCATCTTACTGGTGAAAGAAAAGAGGAAGAGCCTAGATTCCTATATCTGAAGATATCCTGGCAAGACTGAAGGGGAGAGTGCTTTATGTTATAAAATTGAGACAGTAAATGTGATCCTGAGCTGGTACTACTGCAATGTGTCACAGAGGGGATGGGAGAAACTCCTGTTTCTCTTGGTAAGAAGCTGCAAGTTGAGCTGTGAGCAGCTGAAGTGGGAGAACCTGAGCTCTCCCAGCACTGGATTAAGTGTTCTCCATGAGTCAGGTCAAAGCCTTCTGTAAGCAGGTTCACATTTCTGTAGATGTGAGCCAAGCAGTTTTATGGGGGATTTTTTTGTTCTTAAAATTGCAGCTTTGTAAGAAACCCCATGTGACATTTTCTTATCTTTTTGCTGGGTGACCTGCGTATCATTCTGCTGTAATAGCTGTACAATGAGTTTAAAATAACATTGATGTTTAACTGATAGATTCATACTTCAATTAACACCCTACATTCAGGATGCTGTACAGTCATGAACCTGATAGAAACCTGTGAGTAAGCACTCAGTAGAGAACTGGTATTAAAAAAGCAGCGTGGAGTTGGAAAAAGATGGCAGGAAGAAGCTCTGAGCAGCTCATGAGGAAGAGAAACAAATATTACCAATTTGTCAGGAGTTGAGTTTCCAATTCAATGAGGTATTTCAGTGCACATCTTGTATGGTAGTTTATGTACTTGAAATTAATGGAAAACCTACACAAATATTTGGATTCTTTAACTGAGTGAAAGTCAGAATGGTCTCTTTTCCATGCCGATAAGTGTTAAAATGCAGTGATTCATTTTTTCATGTGAAATTTTGCTGGTTTATTACTTTTAGCAAGTTGACTCTGCAGTTTGATCAGTACCTGATTGGCGATAAGTTATGTAGCATATCATGCTCATTTTTTTCTCCCTTGTATTGTGAAATTCTCAAAGCATAATTGTCAAAAGCGGGGATTCATGCTGAAAACATGGGTTGCAAATAAAAAAACTCTTTAAAAAATTTACAGAAGTTTACTCTGGTTCTTTCTTAATCACAATTTCCAAGGCCCCTGTGATATTTGTTGTGCTTGTAGGGGCAGCACATAACAGCTATCTTCTCTCACCTTAGGTACCTTAAAAACGGTGCCAGCTGTCTCATTACAGGGCTCTATAAGGAGATGGAAAGTTGCTGTCCAGAAATAGTGCTGTAATTAGCCTGTTATCCTGCACTATCACCAGTGACTAACTGTCTGAAACTCCTTTCCTGGAAAATACTGTTCTGCTGACATCAAAAGACCCACACTATATGGGTAGTACTCATAAAAATTTCAGTCCTCCTGACTTTAGTAGTTTCCAGCTCTCCTTCAGCTTAAAGGAAAAGTAATGGAAAAAGCCTGCAGTGTAAACACTTCATGTGCTGGACAACTTCCCTGATTCTGTGGATCCTGTGTAACTAGATAAGTGTGCAGTGGCATTGACAGTGCATAGTTTAATGGTTGGTTTTGTCTTTGTTTTACTGGCTTTTATCTTGAGATGATCTGACTGGGTGCTTCTTTCCCAGAACTGAGCCCTACTCCCAGTGATGTCCTGTTTCTCATCCCATCCTCTTTCTCTGTTTGGTGTTTTAACCTGTGCCACATCCTTTGTTCCTGCTGGCTGTGGGCATCTGGCCCTGCATGTCAGGTGGCCTTAACAGAGAGTCAAAGTAACTTGTGTTGTTCAGAGCAAACTGTTTAGGAGAGTGAAGTTTCAGTTTGGTGAATAGGTTCTGTAAAGGAAAGTCAAGTTCTTAATGCTCTCACACTTGTTCTCCTGGAAAGCAAAATTTTTTGTTTGAAGTGTTACAATAAAACTTTTGAAATTAGAAAATTGCTTCATTCATACACATACAAAAGATGAGATGTCAAAAAACCCTGTAATCTTTACACTAGCCTGCTTTTAATCTCTATTTCTTGTATTAAAAATGCTGCCTAAAATAATTTGGATTAGTATTCTGAAAGCATAGTCACATTTTCCAGGTCTCCCATCTTATGTACTACGGAGTTTTCCACTTCATTGCAAATAGCATAGTTTTAGCAGGAAATGGAAGAGGATCTCTCTTCAAATAGCCTTTGGTTTTTCTTCCTTATTCAACATTCAGAGTTGAGTGACTCTATTTTTTAAGCCTCTTGAGCAGAGTTGCATGTTTAAAAAGTTATTTGTAGGTAAATGCTCTTTTCTGCTCAGTAAGTTCTTTCTCCTCACCTCCTAACTATTGTTTCAATTTCATTTGAAATAAGCTGCCTGTGTTCCAGTCACACTGCTGGACTGTGAAGTGGGCACATGTAGCAGTATTCTAGCCAGAAGGCACAGAATACACAAGTATGTTTTGTTTTACACAAGGTCAGTGCATGTTGTTTGCATTTGAATGAAGGTCTAGAACCTTACAAATGTGTAAATTAAAACTTTCATTTTGACTCCATATCGATAGTTTGAAAATATTGGTCAACTGTTGCTTACAACTGCAGAGTTAATTAACTCACTTTGGGACTTTCTGTTGTAAAAACCCTTTGCATGTTAGGAAGCAATCCATTTTGTAGCTCTCTAGCTCTCTCATCATAGTGTTTTTCCATGTGACTGCGACATTTTAGACTGTCATTCACTGAAGCTGAATGGGAGTCATGAAATATAGTAAGTCCCAGATGTACACATTGCTGCCTGCTTTGTGTTGAAGCATTGCCCTCCAGATTTGAATCAGCAGTGTTACATGCAAGAATGAAACCTCTGAAAACCCTGTTCTTGATGCAAAAGTACAATTGAGTTAGAGACAGCGCATAACCCCTATGCATATGCCAGCACATGGTCTTATATGAGCTTGTCAGGGAGCAAAGAATATCGGGTTTGAATCATGTTTTTGTACTGTGGTGTCATGAGAATAATTGACATTTGGAACTGATAACATTGTTTTCTGTTGTATGGCTTCTGTGTAAATATATGCAACAACACCTTTAAGAAGGTAAATCTCTGTGCCTTATGAAAGGAGGTAACCTGTAAATTGTGTGGGTTTTTAAAAGAATATCCTTTCCTTGAAATCTAAAGTGTGACTTCTTGGTGTGGCACTTATGCTAGGTGAATAAGTGGTGATCTCTTCTGTTGCTTCAGTTTGTGAAGAAACTGGAATCTGCAGAGACAGTACTTAGCACATTCACAAATTATCTTTATCAACAGTATAGCCCAAAGGAAAGCCAATTGAATGGCAATAGATTTCTAGTTCAGAATGATAAACTGCAGAAGTTTGGCTTAAAATGGTAGATATCTTCTTACAGAATAAAACACTTTCTCTGATTTATTTTAGATATTTCATTTTTTTATCTTTGGGCATAGAGAAACAGGTTTTTGCTGTGCCAAACTTTATCACACTGAACAAGACTTGGGTTTCTATGGTAGCCGACTCACAGATGATGATGTATGGGACTGTGATTTCAAGTGTGGTAACCTGATTTTTTCTTCACTTGGCACTTGAATACGGCTGATCATCCCTTAAATGATGATCAGATGGATTATCAACATAATACTAGCTGCTTGATAGTATAAATGCCTTATTTTGCTTTCTAATCAATCTCTTTACATTAAAAAAGGTAACTTGAGTTTTAAGGTTGCTTTAACCACATAGGCTGATACTCTTTGTTAAGCTGAAAACCAGCTGTTTTGAACAGAAAACCACACCTTTGATAAATTGATTTAGGAGTCATGAATCTGTGTTCTGCAGTCTCAGCACTGGGTGAGGAGCACTTACCTGCTTGAATAGCTGCTTTGTAATTGCAGCTGTTAAATCTTACCTGAGCTATGCACCAATGCCTTGCCTACACATCTGTGCTCTGCATATTGCTTGCAAGTACTTAAGTGTGTATCCTCTCAGCACAAGCATAGGTGAACAGTAATTCAATTCTGTTTTGAAATTTCTCTAATTGAGCATTCATGGGGCTAATTGATACAACTCAAATCCCCCTCCATCTGTTAACTTGGTGCCTTTGTCCTGACAGAGTTGATTGATTGCAGGATGGTTCTCTGGTCAGGTGATTGGGAATTGAGCTGACAGAGCAGTGGTTTACCCCTGCTGACAGGGAGGCTTATTAGTCGGAGTCATAATGAGCTCCACTGATGGAAGAGGTTGGCAGTAAATATCAATTTTTTGTGCTGTACTTTTCTGTTTATAGTCATCTCAATACTCAGTCCATGTGTAAAAGAAAATATGTTCTTTGTCTTAAAGTCACATTTCAGATCACCTTTTTTGTTAGGGTGCTTTTCAGCATCACTATTGGCATAATGATGTTGATCACCTTTGTCTTTTTCCTGGGGAATTGCAAACTACTTGCATAAAAGCATTTATTTTTGTGCAAGTAGTGGGTGCCAGGACTCTTTTTTTAATGTGGTGGCACTGTTTTTTGTTTATGATAGTGATGTGTACTCTGTCAGTTCGGAGTAATGTTGGAAGGTTGGTGTAGCAATTAGCACTTGAAAAACAAAACAAAAAAAGACATATCAGTGTTTATGACTGAAAATAGGAGCCTCTAAGTTTAACTACTTTAGCATGTATTCTAGTTCTCTTTACTTATTTCCAGACTCAAAGTGAATGGCAGGGGATAATGAAATCCCTGTAAATTAACTTTTTTGTAAGATCTGAACCTATACCGGCCCTCCATTTGCCTAGGAAGACCAGCCAAGGCCTTGACTTTAACTACATTTGGAAATGCAAAACATGAGTTTTATAGTGCAAGTGTTCTTATTTCCCTAGCATGCTAGGTGCAACAGATGAACTGAGGGGAATCCCTAGGTGAGCTAAGTGTTGGGTATTTTCATGGAGTATTCCCTCTATGCAAAAGAAAATCAGAAAGGATCAAAATGTTCAAAAGAACAGAGTGAACCTGCGTGGTTTTCAGAGCTTTTTTTTTTTGTAGCTGAGACGAAACAGTAATGTTCAATACAATTTGCTACAGTTTTATTCCGATTTGTGAGAATGTGGGAAAAATAAGGAGTCAAATATAATCCTATTACAGTTCCTGAAGTTAAGTATGCAGGAGATTAGTTTCCTTTCAGACCGGTAGGGACTGCCCCATTCTCCCTGAGAGCTCTAATTAGAACAGCCAGTAATAGAATCAGTGCTGGTTCTTCCCTAAGACAGTCAAGTTGTGCTGTTGGTCAAGGCAACAGAGTAACTCTGTCAGCTCACAGAGTGTGGGCAGGTGCCCTTTAGAGAGGATTTTTTCACCTGCCTTGCAGGTTTGAGGATGTGTGTTAAAAGATGAGGTTGCTGGTGTTTTAAGCCTAGTGATTTACAGGCTGGTATGGAGTTGTGCTTTGAAATATGACTGAGCATCTCCTTGCTTTTCACTTCTTCAGGAGCCAGTCATGAATCTAATATCTCCTGGACTAAAAGGGAGGGGGGGAAAACACCTTGAAAAACCCAGAAAAGCAGCTTTGTAAATGCCATTTCTGAAGAGGGAAGGAGAAAATACAGACAGATGCACTTTGACCCTTCATTCTCTTCCCCCACGCTCTCCTCCCACAACAGCTTAGATCATTAAGCTCCTGTATAATTAAAACTTGGTCCAAGTCACACTAATTCTGTTTACTGGCCACAGTGAAGGATATAAATACATAATCACTTCCTTACACAGAGGCTGCTTCCTGCTGGTGGTTTGCAGTTGTGAAGGACTTGTTCCCTCAGTGAGCTCCCTGTACAGCTGCTCGCCCTGTGTGAAGGAGGCTTGCTCCAAAGTGGTCCCCTGCCACAGCATATTTATTTCCACAGATTCCTCCTTCAGTTTTTTCAAAAGGAGTAATATCACTTTCTATAAACAAACAGCATAGAAAGGGTATTGTCAATGCACAGAATAACTGGAAATAAATTTTCAGAATGAAATTAAAAAGGGAAGAAGAGACTGTCTTTTGAGGTTTGCTGAAGGGACAGCTGTTCTCCTGGGCAGCTGAAACTACAACACCAAAGTCCTCACAGATGAATAGATCCTGAGTGTATATCCGCTGAAATCATAGCAGTGGTTAATTGACAGGAACATAATTAATGCATAGTGTTCTCTTCTCAACATGGAGTTCAAAATGTCCATTGGTCATTCTCAGAGCATGCAGCAGTTAAACAGAGTGCTGCCTGCAGTAGTATTTCACGGGCATGTTAGATCCATCCAATACCCTTCTCTCTCTGCAGGAAGGAATAACTGTCTGGGGGGAACTCAGAGAAGAGGGAGAACCTTCCTAATTCACATCACTGTGATTTTGGGAAGTTGTCATAAGTGGCAGCTTGAAAAAAGTAGCTACTCTTGAGCTCCACTAGGGTGGAGATGGCTCTGACTCACTGGGGAGGGGGAGATGTGCAAACAGCCATACAACATACTTCGACACTGCCTGGGGAAGAAGTCTCAAAATTAAATGGTTTCCTGGAGACACTGAGAACCCAGAGCTGTTATTGTTGATAGCCTTGGGCTCAGCAGCTCCAAGAAGTTACTCCATGAGCTCCTGCTTCCTCTGTGAAGAAAAGATGGAATCGCAAATCAAGTGAAAGTAAATGGATGCACTGCATTCATAGCCCTTTGCCTTCACTGGTAGTTTCAGAAATACCCACTGTTCTACTGAGGGTTTAGCGTGAATTTTTTCTGTCTTATTTCTTTCCTTTTTTTATGAGAAATGAATGCTGCTATAATCAAATAAGGTTGTACTGTATTTTGCTGATGTTTTCCCTGTGCAACTGGGTAAAGTATCTGACAGTGAAAGATACTAGTTGCATGAGCAAGACCTTTAGGACTCTTAAATAAAAACATTTCCAAGTGGTAGTGACTAATCTAGTGTTTAAGCTGTAATCAATGAGTGACACAAAATACATCAGTCCTGTCAGGATCTACAAGGCTTGTTGTGCTTTGGTGTTTGAAGTGAGTCTTTTTTAATACTTCTCTAAGCTATGTGAGGGTGAAAGCTAATAGTCATACACTTAGTCTGTGGCATTTGATATGTGCTGATGTTCCAACTGAATCTTTTGTAAAGCAGTTTTAGTTACATGGGATATTAACATAAAAGTAACTTTAAAGTAGTAGCTGTATTAATGACATCCTGAAATTTATAAAAAAGCTATCTGGGATACAAGCTAAAGATAGATATATTTGAATCAAACCTGTGTGAAGTAGAAGCAATTTAACAGATGTAAATTTAAAACATATGTGTGTTTTGGCTTATTTTCTGTGAAGGATTGACACTTACGTAAAAGTCCCTATGCATTTAATTTTTGGCTAATGTTGCTTTGTTGCAGAATTAATGGTTGAAACAATTTTGAATGTGGACCACTTAGTGAACATTTCAATTAATTTGTCTTGTTTTTCTGCGTTCTGTGTCTCTGCATGGCGCCCTGCATATTTATTTTTTCATTACCTTCTACCAGGCCACCTTATAGCTCTCATGATTTTTCTTCCCACCTTGTCGATGCAGAAATGCAGTGGATTGCCTTCTGGGTGGCTTTTTCCATTCATTTTTAATTATTACATGCAGTTTTATAGAAGAGACAAAGCAAAGAATTGCTGATGAGGCTTGTGTCGGATATTTATTTAACAGACTGAATGTGAGACTTTGTGTTCCATACAACCAGCACTTCTTCCTCCCTGGCCCCCTCCTTCCTCTCCCTAGGAGATACTCATGGCAGTCAGAAGGGAAGGGTGATCTGTTCCAGCTGTCAGCCAGAAGCTGCAGATGGTTTTTTAAAAATAAGGCTGCTGAGCTGTGGTGTGACCATCATTTCACCTACCTCAGCTTCAGTTTCAACCAGCCTTCTCTCATCTTGTAATTGGTCTTCTCTGAATACTGAATCACTGGGTGTAGTAGTAATGCTCTGTCAACAAAGGGCTGTGTGTCATCTGAGTGTTGGTATGTGTTATCTGGCCAATTTATCTCAGTGTTTAGCATTGGAAAATGCATGATTGCGGGGTGCAGTGAATCTAAGGCAGAGATACAATTCATCATCCTAAAACAGGGATTAAGCCCTTCTAGTATGTTGTCATAGGACCCTGTTGACCGTTGGATGGGAAAGTAACTTCTGGTCTACATCATCATACTCTACTAACCAGAAGACAGAAACATTTGCTTTGTTTGCTATCCAGCATGGTGAGAAGTTACCACTAAAAAAGTCTTTAAGACAGTGAGACTTCCAGACAGATTCAATTTTTTTTTTTTAATAATGTAAGAAGGCTTGCTTATATATATTAAATAAATATTAAATTTTCAGGAACTTCATGTAAAAATATCCACACTTTTGAAGCTAAATACTTGATTCAGCCTTAGGCATGGTGTTACCTCTGTTATCTCCATAATCAACATTGCACAACAGCTGTCTGTGTAATGACAGTAATTAGCTTTCTTGGTGCTTTTTCCTCTCACTTCAAAACTTTCAGGTTCCACATTTAGTTGACTTAATTTCTTATCCAGTGGAAATAGGAGACAAAATGGTTGTATATAAAACCCAAGATTTTTTTAAGCTGCATGCAAAAGTGGGAAAGCAAGAAATTATTTCCTGAGCTTTAAAAAAAAATTGTACTTCCATTATATTGATGATAGCATGTGAAACCTCCAAAAAGATGGCTAAATGATGATTCTGAGGCCTTAAAAGCATAAGAGATTCAGTATAAGAGTCAAAGAGAGAGATTTCCAGAAAAGATGTGGAGATTTTGTAGACTTAAAATGAACCTAAAATCCCTTTCTCTCCTTTTCTTTAGTTCTCTGGTAATTTAGAGTACTCTGCATTGTGTAAGTCAGGCTGGAAATGAG
The DNA here is from genome assembly GCA_013400975.1 of Atrichornis clamosus. Lineage (NCBI taxonomy): Eukaryota > Metazoa > Chordata > Aves > Passeriformes > Menuridae > Atrichornis > Atrichornis clamosus. Next base: position 112,102 of record WBMZ01011729.1, on the reverse strand, counting down.
GACATGCTTGTAGAGCTAGTTTCAAAAAAGCTGATTCAGTTTTAATTCTATTTCTTAGCAAAATTAGAAATTTCTTCTGAAGATGAAAGAGTGAACTCAAGCCTGGAGTCTTAGCACTGGGAGCTGATTGGCACATTTCTTTGGGTATTTTACTTGTTGCTTGTGTGGTTATCTGGGATTTATATGCTGCAACAGATATGCAGAGGTCACTGTAATTTATGAATCTGCAAAGTGCACTGGTACTTCAGTTGTGCTAGCTATGCATTTGTTATAAGTTTCGCTATTCACATGGATCAGACTAGCATGATTATGATATGATGTAAAGCCCACTGCAGTCATTGCAATATTCTTTGCTCATCCTCCTTGCCAAATCTGGATGATTTACTTTGCAGGTCAACCTATTGCTCTTGGCAAATTTCAAACTTGGTATTATCTAATCTACAAATCACTACTGTTCCAGCAGTTCAAGTCAAACAAACAAACAAAAAAGAATTTAAATGAGCAAGAGAAAAAAATGTGCCCAATGGAATGAATAATTGAAGATGGAGTTTGGTCCAGAGAGAGAAGTATTTCAACCTGGGGAATAAAGAGCAGAAGAAGTAATGGCAGCTGCATAAATAATTGATAAAGTCTCAGCACCCGTTCTTTTGTTGCTAAGACTGAAGGAAATAAGGAAGCAGTGCTTTCCTCCTCACTCCTCATATGGACTGCAGTGATTTATCCTTTAGGAAGCTACCTGCATAACTGTGACATGAGAGGAGAAATCCCTGAAGGTGACTGCAATGGAAAGACAGTGCTTGGTTTTTCTGTCTGATTTGGAAGACAAGTGATGTGCAGTAGTTCTGTTGCAGAGAGGAGAGTGCATATTTTCACCATATGTCTTTAGGCGAGTTGATCTCTGACCCTCATATGAGAAGTAATGTATACTATGCAATCAAATTCCAAGTCTTGTCTCTGCTGCTCTTTCTTGGGAAGACAGAGATGATTCATCTTGTTAGGTCAGCAGTCACCACTATATAGTACTTACTACTGTCCTATTTCTATTGCAAGATCTTCCTTAAGTTGACCAAAATAGTAATGCTAAGAAATTGCTTCAGTTCAATGTACCTGAGTCTGACAGTGCAACTATGACCTAATAAACAGGGGTTTCCAAGCTGCCACTTAAATCCTGCAGTTATACATTCAAGAGCTATTGCTGTCAATTTGATTATGGGTTATTCCCTTATGTCTGAAAACAGAGTGACTTTGACTCCCTTATGTCTGATCTCTTAAAGAAGAGGTAATAAGTAGGGAGAAATTTTTTTCCTATGCTCCTTGGTGTTTCCTAATGGTGTCCACATGCATTAAGATAGTCTTCTGTTTTGTTTCCTTAAGCTGGAAAATTTGCTGTTCAATCCCCCTAAGACATGTTAATTTATTTAACAGACATTTGTAGCCATCTCTAGTGTGTGCCACATGGCAATAAAGTCACCTAAGTCACCTATGGCTACAGTTGTCCCAATTCAGGTAGGTAGCACCATTTTCTCCCATCTCCTGCATACAAGAAACAGTTTTATTTGTTCAACAAAATCTTCTCCATGAAATTCTGATGGACTTCTGATGCACTGATGGTGCAGTGAAATAAGACCAAACCTAACAGTTGGCTGGAAAATGTGGGGGAGTAATAGCTGCAGCATACTGGCTAATAAGTGACACAACAACATGATTGTTGACTTTCCCAACTGATTATACCCCATTTTTACAAGCACCTTTTAATATGGAACAAGTTGAGCATTAATATTGGGCTGAACTTCAATTTCAAAAGTCAACTTCAAAGGTCAAAAGCAGGGTCAGAGTATGCATGAAGATGCCTTTGATACTATACAATACTGTGCTTTTCATAAAGTGCATTGGAAGACAGCATCATTGTCATAACATCTGTTGGTTTTTAGCTGTTACAGATTAAGTAGAAGAGAAGTCATTCCCTCTGGTGTGTGGGTAGAGATGCTCATACACCTCTGTCTTGCACCTGAAGAAGCGTCCATGAGACTATTGCCATCAAGTTGCTTAAGAAAACCTTTTCAAATCAATCAGTGTGTGAAAGTTAAAACATCTGTCATTGGGTTAGCACTGTCTAGCAATCAAGAAACTGCCTGCAGATTTAAGACTTACCATAAAACAGTGAAGGCTAGCTATGTTGGACTGAGGTATAAGAACTGAAAGTTTCCTGTGTGAGGATTAGATAGCTTAAATCAGTTCATTAACTCACAGTGAATGTCTTCTATAGGAAATTTCTCTCTGTAATGGAATGACAACATTTTTGAGTTATCACAGCACATGTTTCAAGTGCTTTCCAGGGCTGGTGCTCTGCCAGCAGGACTCCACTGTGTAGGACGTTAGCTTTGCATTTGCAGGGGTCCATACTTTCATTAGAATCTTAAACTAAACATCTTTATTAATGGTTGAAAAAACACATTTAAAATCGCAGTTTTCTTGGCTTTGTGACTTTCTAAGCAAGTCACTGTGCAGTCATCTGATATCCATAAAACAGACATCTTACAAATTCATCTCGAAGAAGTTAATGTAGCAGCAACCACTGTTTGTATGGCTCTATTTATACCTCAGTGATATATACAATAGAGAGTGTTCTGATTGGGGAAAAAAAGAAAAGTAAGCATCTAAAATGCTCTCTATGTTTTACCGAAAGAAAGGGGAATAAAACCCTTGAGTCAAAGCCTCATTGTTTATGTAGAAATACTCAACTTCCAGCATGAACACAAGTTGGCACAGCATTTCTTACCCTCTTACCCTTAAAAATTTAGAAGAGATCAGGAGACCAGAACTGTTTAGTTAGGCTTCTTGTATATATCTGGGGTTGAGCATGCTTGAAAGTAAGTAGTTTGACACCCAGACTATTCATCAGTATCAGTGTCATTAAAAAGCTACCCTGTTAATTGTTTTACTGCTGATACCATGGTGTTCAGGGTGTAATAACTGAAGCAGGCTGTAATGAGTTGTAAAAGGACCCCATAATACAGAACAGCTGTTGAAATTCTGTGTAGACAGATATGAAGTGATGCTGAAGGGTGGAGGGAACAATTCCCATCTTGCACACACAGCATTGTTTGTCCTGCCATATTTCTGAGGAATGGCACATAGACAAGGCTAGGCTGGATGAGGCTTTGAGCAGCCTAGGGGAGAGTGTTCTTGCCCACAGCAGGGGAGTTGGAACTACATAATCTTTAGGGTCCTTTCCAATCCAAACCATTCTGTGAATCTATGATTTTGTTATAGTCACTCGTGTTACTGTCCGCTCAATGCACAGTAAAGGTCAGATCCAGAACAGACAGGCCTGGACCACTGCATAAATTCATAGAATATCTATACCTGGCACACTATGTACTGTTATGATATTGCTTCTCATCTTGTACTTCTCTCTTCCACTTAATCCTCCAGCAAGCCTACCTCCGAAGGAGATAATAAAACTGAAGGAAAAAAGGTCAGAGGTATGAAATGACTTCTGTATGAGAAATCATCTCTATAAACTTCAACTCTTCAGGCCAGAAGGGAGAAAAGCAGATCTCAGTGTAATATTTCAAATGTCATAGGCAATGTGAGTGAGGTTTGATAGCTTAGTGGCCCCTGTGATGCAGAAATAGGGGACATTCAATGAAACTGGCAGTGCTTGGGTTCAAAACTTTTATTAAGCAGTAGAAAAGTCTACCACAGGATATTAGTGATTCTAAGCTTTATGTAGGTTCAAGGGAAAACTGGACAAATTTGTGGATGAGAAGGCTATTCTCTGTAATTAAATATTAGTTATCAGTTGTTCAGGAAGTTTGTCTGAGCCATTGGAGACTGTGTGCATGTTACAGGAAAGGATTGCTCCCCACTCATTCTGGTTGTACACTTTTTCCTACCTGTGTGCCTTTTGACCACTGCCAATGGCAAGGACTGGGACAGGTCCAGATTTGCCAGTGTGACTGTCCCTGTCTTCTGAGAGGCCTCTGCACCTCAGCCTTGTCTTATCAGGTGGTCTTTCCAAGAGCAGGTGACATATATTAGAGAGCCCAGGTGAGAGAAATCACCAATGGACCTGACTGATGATTCGGCACATTTGCTATTGAGTTAGCAGATGTATGTGGTATTTTGGGTTGGCTTCCTGCTGGAGAAGTAACAAGTGACATAATCCACTGTCCTCTTTCCTCTGTCGCTGCCAGCTCCCTTATTACCTAGACTGCAGCTTTCAAAGCAAATCATTACAACAGATGTACAGATCACTGTTTTGTTGTTTCAGTAATCCAGGCAATACCCACTACTTTGCAGTAGGCAAGGTATGCAAGTCTGTCCCTAGGATAGACTGTTTCTACTCTTTCCACCCTCTTGTATATATGAATGTTTATATATATATACATGCACACGTACATACACACACAACTTATTTACCAGAAGGCCACAGAACCACACAGTGAGTCTCCATTAAGAACTCTTCCCAAAACTTCTCATTTTCTCATGTGCCAAGAAAATAACTTCAAATATTTTAATTCAGCCTATTTTTCTTGCAGGCATAGCCAGGCTCACTAGGACATACAAGCTTTTGGTGAGGTTAAAAGTTAAATTTATGTAACCTGCTGTAGAGGGACATCCATATGTGAAGACTGGTCCTCACCTCAGCACCCTGGGTATATTCAGCGGTAGCTGTGACTTGAAATGCCAGACTATCCATTGCCTGTGTAGTGGGTGTTTAGGCTCAAAGCTGAGCACACTGCTGCAAACACTCCTCCTCCAGAGGCTGCAGCATTATACATGCACACCAGCCCACTGGGCTCAACAACACAGGGGCAAATTAATCTTTTCAGCTTGATATTGAAATGTGCCTTAGGATTCATCACATGGTCAAGGAATTTGTCAGATTATTTTTGCTTCTAGAGAAATATGCTGTATCCGCAAAGGAGGTATTTCACAAATGCACTCTGTAAAGATTTCCACATTCCCAGTAGGAAATGAGAAATTAGGTACATCAGTCCTGTCACAGAGGGGACACAGTGTACTTGTGTGACATGTGGGATGCATGGGTTCCAATTACATAAATTGCTGTTGAAATTAATTTGGGTCTCACACCTAAGTACCATAAATATATAGCTAGTATTGCATTATTTTTGGCTTTTAAAAATGCTTAACTCATTTTTCATTGCAATTTTGAGCAAGTAGAAAAATCCTGTGTCATAAAAACAAATGCTATTTTTTATGAGCTCTGAATATGAAAAAGGTCTTTTAATTCACAAAAGTGAGTTTTTCACTATTATGCAAAAGTACCTAAATTCCAGCACAGGTAAAACCAAGTCATGAACCATTTTTCTTTAAGTTTATATGACTTGTTGGATTGTCATTTTTAAACCCATAACGTTTTTGTGCCCTCATGTGATCAATGAATGAAGTAATTGGTGTAGGGGTTTTGTGCTAATGGTCTGTTACAAACTGTGCCAAAGCCTTGAAGGGCAAGTTTTTCACTGGTCTCAGTAAAAGGTACCATAGAGCAAAGAGAAGGTTAAAGAATCATTGAGTTATTTCCACTAGGATGGTGGCACTATCCTTCAAGACGAGAGGTATATGGTGGGAATTAATCTTTTAGTCAACCTCCCAGAGGTTTCTGTCCCATCCTCATTTCCCCACTTTTTAGGCAGTTTAAGTAAGCATGCATTGCTACCTTTCTTCCACTTTTTTCCTCCCAATTTTCCTGCTCCAAACAGAGCATTGAAAACTCCATAACCTACCAAATACCTAATTTTTTAATAAGAAAGTTAGTTTCAAATTCTTTCCGTTATCTCCACAATTTTGTTTTCTGCATAACACAATAACACAGTCTTTTATAACCTGGGGGAGATTTCTTTACTACCCTTCCTATCCTCTCTAGCAGTCAGGAAAAGAAAAATTAAACTGCTGAATGTTTTCCCTTTACCCTTCTACCATGTAGCTGCAGCTTTTTATAGCCTCAGCCATCACGCCACCTGGGCCTTTTAGTGCACTGTGTTTAAGCTGGGTCAGTGCTCTTTAACCCTTTCTTACAGAAAAACTGCCCCACCATTTTCTGTTTAAAATGCTGGACTCTGTAAAAAGTACTCTCCAGTGTCTGGTGTACAAATGCAGAGTCCTTTGAAGTTTAGAGGAAACAATATATTTCTGCAGAAACGTCACAGGTAACTTTTCTGGTTGCTTCTAAATCTCTGTGTTACAGCGTTTCTCACCGTGAAGAGAAAGATAATGCTTTCCTGGGGATCTTTTTTTGCAGCTGGTTCCTGGGGCTGGTAAGGCCAACATCTGCAGTCCTGAAATAGCCATGTGGTAGCAAGTGCTGCCTTTCCAGCTGGTCTGTATAAAATAGCCATAATGATTCTCTTTTCCCTACAGCTAATGTAGCATAATACTTAGAAGCTATGATTTCTGTCTTCCTCTGGCATATCGTAAACTTCCAGATTTTGAGCTGCCTGGAGGAGGCTTTTCTTTGGAAAGATAAGTATAGGCTAGTCATCTTCACATAGCTGGAAAAAAGTAGTCCTAACTATATATTTGATAGACAAAAAGGAGAACCAGTAATTTGGTTTAGTATCTTGATGAAAGGGAACCACTTCGTGCGCTTAAACTGCTGAAACTGGGGTGAGGCTTCTCTAACTTCCATGGTAAAGCCCCAAAACTCGGCATGAAGGTATTAATTCTAAGAGGCAGACAGGTTGCTAATGAGCACTGCAAGCAGAGCAGATGCTTGCCCAGTCTTCATGCCATCCAGTGGAAAACCAGGTGTTTGAAATTATCCATCCAGAGTCATATTTAATTACATCCTTCTACAGTAATTTCCATGTAAGTTTGATGTTATCTGCTTGGCCTTTTCCTTGAAATAAGAACACATGAAGAGAGAGAAGAAAAGGCTTTTATTAACCTTTTTTTCAAGACTCTTAGAAGGAGCTTTGAAAAAGCCATTTATGTCAGGTGCCTTTATGTACCTTGAACCTCTGAAAGAGGCTGCAGGATGATGGTTCCTTTATTCATGAGACTTGTTTTGACTCTACAAACTGCTCTTACTGGGACCCTGTGGTCGCTAACAGTACCCAGTGGCCTCAAGCGCCCTCACCTGTGGCCACCCTCTGCCTATGGCCCATGAGCTCAGTTGCAGTTTAACTCCAGGTACTACTCCAGCCTGAGCTGCTCTACAAGAGTCCTGCTGGTCATGGACAGTGTTGTTCCTGACCTGTGCACTGATGTGCCGGCCTAGCCTTGGCCTATCCCCAGGGAGGTGCCTGAAGCCCAGAGCTAGGGCTGCCCACCAGCTGAGGCCATGAGGTGGCCCTGGTGCTCTGGTCCCAAGGCAGCAGCCAGTCCTTAATGTGCTCCAAAATGCTACTTTGTGGGTAAGCAACAAAAATGTTTGAGCCGATCAGCACTCTTTATAGCAGGGATGTTTTTTGGTAACAAGTTACAACCCACTTCCTCTTGTACAGGTGGAGTTGTTGCTTCATTAGCATTCACGTGTGCATGGTGAATAATGAGCAGTAAAATAAAAAAAAAAAAGCTGCATAGAATACAAGTAAATTACACAGTTCAGATTCACTGTGTTTGCTTACGTATGCGTGTATGAAGATAGAAAAGCCAGAGAGAAGGTCATCAGGCTCCAACAGGTGATCATAGCTATCTGGGGCTTAGGGTTCTTTAGATTGTCAGTTTGATAGCTGATCTGTAAAGATTACACAATATTCAGGGTGCAGAGGGCGGGAGACACTAAACTGGGAGTTATGCCTGCCTTTCTTTGGAGTTTCAGCATGGTAGGTTAAAGGACCTGTCCTGGGGTTTAGGGTTGTCTTTGATTTTTTTTCAGAGCCTGCCTTTCAAAGGGATTTCAGGAGTTTGAGATTGAATTTTGTAATATTCCAGAAATTATCCCTTCAGGTCAGAATCCAGTGTTGCTCTGACACTGCTTTATTACAGGTATGTTGGTGTCTGGGATCCTTCATTTTGTAGGAGAGCCTACTGTTGCACTGCACTTCAGTCTCCATCTAGAAGACAGTCTTCAGCTTTACAGCCTCTGCACTCAATACTGGATCAGAAACATAATAAACATAATAATAATCATAATTGTTAGAAAGACCACATGTCAGTTCATGACTGAAGGTGGAGTTTGGGGCTGGATTTTAGCAGGACGACCTTAAGGTGTGATGATACCCCAAGGCTGCAGCTCTGTGTTCTTAAAGTCATGGTTCAAATCTGTGTGCATGTGTGTGTGACTCTCCAGCTGTCGCACTGAGCATGGTTCCCTTGCAGCAGCAGAGGTCAGTGTCTGGGCTGGCTTGCAAGGTAGCTCAGGCTTGCTTGGGCTTTGTGATTGACTTTTTCTTAGTAGCATTTTACCTTGGCATGGGTCTCCTGTAGGTAAAGTTAGGTTTAATTCTCTTAATGTATACTTTAAATATTTCAGCCATCTTGTTCAACTCAAGTGGCTTAGCACAACCTTCCCAAATAAGAATGGAACAAAACACTTCAGTGCCACTGAGTTTCATATAAGGGGACGATGGTGCCTGTCTGCTCATTGGAGGCACTTGTGGTGCATGGCGGGGAGCCAGGCAGAGCACAGCCTCCTGTCTCTGGGCAGGGACTGAAGCTCAGCCCAGTCTCTTCATCTGTTCCTGCATTTACACTGACTGGAACCAGCACATGGGTGTCACCAAGGCCCAGGGTTTGTAGAAACTGGGCATTTGAGCAGCTAGTCCTGTGAAAAACAGTTGTTTAAATTTAGTGTTACTCCAACAATTATTTTATTCTGTATACACTATACTGGTGTTTCTGTCAGTTGCTATTTCTGGCAGTCACTGGAGTGGCTTAAAGCTAAAATGCCTGATAGGCTGATATAGTAGTTAATATTATTGCAATTGTAGTGTGCAGCTAGTTTCTCTCCTCTCTCAATCTTGCAGTATATATTGGAGGATAATCAAGAGAAGATTGTTGGTTTTGTTGTTTTGGTTTGGTTTAAGTTTTTATTCATCTATCACTGATATGACTTAAAAAACAAGTTACTTATCTCTTCTATTTTCCGGCAGTACTGACTTGTCCTAAAATAAGCTGTAGCAGCAAAACATCATCACTGAATGAACTGCTTCCTTGGACTTGTTTTCCTCTTAAATGCTGTTTTGCATTTTTTTTTTTCCTCTTCCAGAAAAAAAGGTTGACTTTTCTCTTCCTGTTACCATCTTTTTTAGTGCTTTTTATTTTACTTTTTTTTTCTTTTTTTTAATGAACCTACATAAAGCACTAATTGAGTAAAAAACATTTTGGATCATAAACAGCCAGAGTGACCAGTGCTACTCATTTCTTGGTTTTTTCCAGAATTTTATTTGGCAAGCAGGATCAGTGTCTGTGGGAGGAAATAAACTGACTTAAATTTGGGGAAATACAGGATGGAGCTTGGAAGGGTGTGTCCTCAAAGATGTGTGCACATGTGTCACACTTGCAAATTGGGTAATTGCATATTTAGTTTCCTGTCTGTATGCATGTGTGGGAGCAAATGTAAGGTTTGTCTGCCATAAGGGAGATCCATGCACTGAAAGCATCATCCCTTTCAGACTGTTTTGAACTCAGTGCACTGGAAGAACTTACATGATGGTGCAAGCCACAGCGGTGACTCAGAAATTCAGTCCCAGTTTTACATCTGTCTACCAAATCCTGGTAATAATTGTGATGTTAAATATGTTTTGGTTTATACTAGTGTCAATTAAACAAGAATACACTGGTGTCTCTTAAGGGCCCGTTATTCTCAGGCCTCAGGAGAGCTTGGCTAACAGCAGCCTTACTTCACTGTGAGTTTTAAATACCAGTACATCCTTGGTACTACCTGCATCCTTCTTGTGGAAAAATACCCCTACTGCTGTATTTTGTTTGTTGATACTGCCACTTGGATAGCTTGATATAAAATTTAAAGCGTAGGAGCTGAATGGAAAAAGAGAGGGCACATATGGGTCAACATTCAGTGACAGTGATGAAAGACATAGAAAGATTATGAGGTTTTCTTGTAAACAGTTTGTGTTGGTAGTTAACGAAAGGAATAAATTTAATGCTGGTTTTCATGTTTCTATTCTGTATCCCCAGCTTCCCACATGGTGATGCTCATCTTCCATTTGGAGTCCTTCTGATTATAACTATGAAAAATAAGCTATTTCTGATACACCAATAAATATGCTTGCTCACTAGTCCTGGAAAACAACTCCTTGCAATTATGATTGTGGTGACTGCATGTAATGAATGACAGAGTTAGTGGTAGAAAGTTTTTATGTCATAACCAACCTTTTAAAAATGTAAAATTTCAAAACAAGCACCACACTCTGTTGGTAGTTTGCATTTCAATACATGTAAACCAAGTCAAAACTTATTTCTGCCATAAAAATGCATGATATGGCCATCTAGGCATGTGTTGTCCTTCATTTTTACGATCTGTAATGAAAGCTTAGAGATCAGTACCTTTATTCTAAGGTACAAGAATCCTTCCCTGTCACTTATGGAATTAACTCAATCTATAAGGTAAAAACCCCAGTACTCCTCTGAGGGCTCTGAAATGTTTGAAAAATTAGAGACCATATACAACTGCAGTTCTGAAATGACTGACTATCTGGAGGGGTTTCCAAGCTTCTTGCAGAGGTTTTGGCAAGCCAGTAGTCGACTCTAATATTATAATTTTTAATGGAAATTAAGGATTAATTTCTGTAAGGATGGGCGGGGAGTGCTAGTATGGTGTACAAATAATGTAATTGCCACTATTTCAGGTATGTCTGTTGTTGCCTGCTATGTGCTTTTTAGGCTTGGTATGGGGCTTGGAGAGTTTGGCATTGGGTTGGATCTCTGCTCAAACTCAGGATGCCTGTCTAGGACTCTGCAACTCCAGGGTTTAGGCCCTGCTCTTCAGACTTAAACACACATTGGAAGAGTTCTAATCCTGCAAACTAATGCTTTATTTCCCACAGGAAGTGACAGGCAAGTGATAGCAAGGGGGATAGGGAATGGGTGGTTTTTGTGTGTTTTGGGGGTTTTTTTCTAAGGAACTTTAAGCTGTTCAAGGAAGAGATGAGAAATTACTGTGCCCAAGGCCTGGCTCATTTTTCTCTCTGTTATTCCAGAATGTGTTTGGTTCAGAGTTCTGCCCCTTAGGTCAACCAGAACAAGGATCATAGAGTCATGGAATGGTTTGGGTTGGAAGGAATCTTAAAGATGGTCTAGTTCCAACACCCCTGCCATGGGCAGAGACACCTTCCACTAGCCCATGCTGCTCAGAGCAGGAGTAGCCTGTGCTTCCTGTTAGGTGACTTGTAGTTCTTGGAGCATGCCAAAACTGAAGGAAGGTCACTGTAAGAAGTGTCTGCTAGTCCTTCCTCATTCCTCTTCCCAAGTACCGTGCACTTTTCTTCTATGAAATGTGACTTTGGTAGCAATCTGGTGGCTCATTTCAAGTGGTCTGATTCCTTTGAGCCTTAAAGTCACCCTATCAGCATGGGTTGATCTCCCATTTAACCAAAAGCTGCCTGTGATATTGTCCCTGGTCTTGCAGAGGCACAATGATACCCTTGTGATGGATCATGAAATTAGGGAAGAGGGGGGAAAGTTACCTAAAATAATCAGTCTGCATCAACTGTTTGCTGTACTCCAATTATCTCTGTGCAGGTGTGAGTGTGTTGCTCTATAATGAGGCACGGTTTGAAATTCTGGATGAGATCAAAGGAAATAGGTCTTTCTGGGCTCAAAAAATGTCCTTCTGGCTAGATATTTGTGCTTTTCAGCTGAGCAAGAGAAAGGAGGTAAGAAGTTGAAGCAGGCAGGCCTTTGCACTTAAGCAGTCCTTCTGGGAAGGAAACCCAGGATCAGATCCTGAGACATGTAGACTCCAAGGCACAGCCAGAGCTGAACTACTTCCTGTGACACCTGAAACTCCTTTAGGATTTGCCAATTTCAAAAGTGGGAGATCTAAACCTCATCTAGTCAGGATAGATCCAGTGACTTCTGGAAATGTAGCTGCTCAAGCATGTGTGCTGCTTCTTGCAATGTATGATCCACATATCTTCTGGCTTGCTCCCAGAAGCTAAAACCTGCTCTTCCAGTGGGTCAAAATTTTGATGTAGCCAGTGCTCTAAACTGGCTGTTGGTGGTCTCTGCTGCAAGTTCTCAGGCTTAAAAGTATTTTAAAGTAGTTCTGAGGCAACCTCCATTTTTCCTTAAATTTACTATAGTGTGGTGGTAACAAAACAGTAACAGTGAGTGAGTCTGCTTGCAGTTCTAAATATATATGCACACGCACACATACACACACACATATATATGACTTGAATATGTGCATGCATATATATGCGTGTGTAAGTGTTTTGAAGTGTAGGTGTGTAACTTTTCTTGTGCAGTGAAGGCATGAGTTCTGTGTCAAATTTAGCCCCTTATTACTGTCCTAATAGTTTTTATTCTGGAGAGCACTGGTGGTGTGAGATGGCAAAGTGAGAAGCTTGTCACTTGTCATTGTGAGCTTAGCTCTGAGAAACTTGAATCAGTGCTGAGATGCAGTTTCATCAGCCAAGTGAGGTTTTTCCTCTTGTCTTTCCCCCTCCTCCCTTTCCTTTGGCTGTGTTGGCCTGAGATGCAGTGATTTCTCTGCTGATTAGCATGGCACACTGCTCTTCTGCTTTTACTGTTGTTTTTTTCCTCCAAGTAAAACCAGTCTTGCCTTGGCACATGACTTATTTAGACAGGTCAATAAAATGGTTTTGTTTTCTGAATTCCTTAAAGAGAAGTGGATTCCTTCAAGTAATCAACCTGATTTGCATTTCAGCTGGTTGCTTTCCTCAGGTTTAGATTGTGGACTTTGACTTTGTCATCCCATACTTCCCATACTTACATCCAATTTCTTCACAAAAGCACAGACCTGCAACTGCTTTCTCTCTCTCTCCTAAGAAGGGCTGCCTTTGCATGCCCCATAGCTTAATTTTCCCAGATTTCCTGGATCTGATCCAGACAGGCTTTAAATTTATGTTTTGGGAACTGGTAACAGGAGAACAGAGATGTAAAGGAACACAGTAAAACTCTCTAATATTTAACACAGAAAATCACAGAATCATAGAAAAAGGTGACAATACTTTTCCTGATCTGACCTAAGCTTTTCCCATCTCAGTTTCAGGCCAGTTCCTTGGGTCCTGTCACTGATCACCACAGAGAAGAGATCAGTGTCTGCCCCTCCTCTTCCCCTCACAAGGAAGTTGTAACTGCAATGAGGTCTCCCCTCCGTCTCCTCCAGGGTGAACAAACCAAGTGACCTCAGCCCCTACTCATAAGGCTTCCTCTCCAGACCCTTCACCATCCTTGTGGCCCTATTTTGGATGCTCTCTGATAGCTTAATGTCTTTTTTATATTGTGGCACCCAAAACTGCCCCCAGCACTCGAGGTGAGGCTGCCCCAGTGCAGAGCAGAGCAGGACAATCCCCTCCCTTGCCTGGCTGGCAATGCTGTGCCTGATGCCCTCCAGGACAGGGGGGCCCTCCTGGCTGCTGGGGCACTGCTGACTCAGATTCAACTTGCCATCAGCCAGGACCCTCAGGTCCCTTTCTGCAGTGCTGCTCTCCAGCATCTCATTCCCCAGTCTATACACACAGCCAGGGTTACCCCATCCCAGGTGCAGAATCCAGCACTTTCTGTTGTTAAACTTCATACAGTTGGTGATTGCCCAGCCCTCTAATTTGTCAAGGTCTGTCTGCAGGGCCACTCTACTCTCAAGGGAGTCAACAGCCCCTCCCAGTTTAGTGTCATCGGCATATTTACTTAGTGTTCCTTTAAGTCCTATGTCCAAATCATTGATGAAGATGTTAAAAAGTACAGGGATCTGATGGAGCCCTGCAGAACCCCACTAGTGCCCAGATGCCAGCCTGATATCACCCCATTCACTATAACCCTTTGTGTGTGATCCGTGAGCCAGTGGCTCACCCATTGTGTGATTCGTTTAACCAGCTAAATGCCGGACATCTTGTCCAGTAAGATCTTGTCAGAGACAGTATCAAAAGCTTTGCTGAAGTTCAAAAAGTTTACATGTACTGGCTAAAAATCACAGACCAAAACCAGCCCCTTGCCACTGTTTTCTTGCAGCTATAGAGAATCTGTTGGGCTGGGCAGTGCCACAGCATACTTCTTGGGGATCTAACTCTATGTTAGCTGTGTCTGTAGTGGAACCAAATCTCTTTGCTACAAAAACAAAATGTCACCTAGAAAGTGGGACTTGTTTTTGTGTTTTTCTTTTCTTCTTTTTTTTTTTCTTTTTTCTGTGACAGAATTTTCCATTCTGTTGCTTCTTTTTAAGTCTTTCAATACTTATGGAAAGTTTTCTGTAATCTCTGTTGCTTGAGCCTGAAGAAAGATAGGAGGAAATCTGATCAGTGGATGAAAGACTCAGGAGAAAAAATATTTCTTACCAGAGAAGGCAAATAATGAGGCTTAACAAGTGTCTACTGTCTGGAGTTTGTAAGGGAGTTTATCTCAGGCAGTGACAGACTCTGTGTTCAGGCCAAAAGGTTTCTTGAAAGAGAAACCATTAAATGCGAATGACTGAGTGGTATGCATTGGGTGGCTGTACTGCACACATTCTCACCTTATGTCCCTGAGTGGAAAAATAGCAATCAAGTATCTTAATTTTGCTATTGGATTTCTGAGAAGTATTTTAATATGTCAGAACTATGATACAAGTATGGTGGTACGTGACCTGGAAAATATATACCAGTTGCATCACTCAGAGAAGATGTGACAATAGCAAAGCATGAGCAGAGTGCCCACTGTTTAGTTTTTTCCACATATGTGGAGAAACAAAACTGGATTTGAGGTTCCTTAATATTTTGCTGGTGGAATTTCTTACTTGCCGTGATCACTATGTACTACCTGGAAAGTCAGATTTTATCAGCAGGTAATATTTTCTTCCCTCTCTCAAATTCTGACTAAGAAGCATTTTAGTATTTAACTCTGTCTTTAGGTTAGTGGGTGTCTTGTTTTGTACTACTGTGATTATTGTTAAGGAACAGAAAAGTGTTATTAGCTTCCTGGCATGCAGGCTGGTAATACTTTTCCTGCACTGATGTTAAAGAAAAATTGAAGTAGTATATGAAAACTTGTGTGAAAACCTTGTGCGACTTTGTTCTAGGTTTGGTTGAACAGTTTTTAGGACTGTCTTCACTCTCTTGGCAAGGGTGAGGAAGAAATACAGTCCCATACAGGACCTTAACCCTTTCTGGGAAGGCCAGGGTTCCCAGGAGTGGCAGAACTGCAATTGGTTAACCAACAGTAGCTGGTCACTTGGCTGAGAGTAAAGTCAATGCTTACAGTCAGCCTTCTTGATAAGGCTTGATCATGGCCATCAGGGTGGATTAGGCTCTCTGACATGTGTTGATGTTAAAGAGATTATTTCTCAAATAACCTACCTTAGCTGTTTGGTTTTCCTGAAATACAGTTAATCAAAATCCAAACTTTTTAGGTATAGTATTGTTTCTGCTTCTACCTCTCCTATGAAACAAAAAGCAGGGCATTTTATGGAGGGTGGTTTTGCCATTTTTTTTCCCCAATTTTCAATTATTTGCGGTTGACACCAATAAACACCTTTGCAATAAACTACATGGTTAGTTGTCAGTTTGAAATCTCTAACTTCAAAAGTTTAGGATATCAATGGATTTTTTTAACAGATACCAGTAACTTATGTGGTAGTTGTTGTCTTCCAGCAAGCCTCATGGGGCACATGAGCTACAGTGGGTGTTGGTGCAGAAAAGAGGGTCTAGTCCTGCAGAGCCACTGAAGAGGCTAAAATTTATCTAAACAGTCAGTTACTTTGGGAATAGAAGCACTTCTTGAAGGTGATGTCATGGCTAGCTATTTTTACAGAGTGGATGGTTATAGAAACATCTAGAATATATGGAGAATTCTAGACATATTCTGTATGTCATGAGGGGCAATTGGGTCCAGCAGCCCAGCAGAGGGGAGGCTGCCACAGCTCTGTACCCCTGGTTCCGACCAGTGGTGGGGCTGAGTGTGTATTTGTGAGTCAGGGAACGTGCATGCACACCCTGCATGCACCACCCTGAACTATACAACACATATGTACCTGGCTGACCATGCAGATCAACACAGACACAGAAATGGCCTCAGTGGCCTCATCCTGTTCTCCTCTTTGGCTGAACAAGATTAAAGTCTCTTAGTGTGAAACATTAATACATAATTATATGTGTGTCTGTCTCTCTTTCCACGTATACACATACCATGTATTATATATCATTAATATATTAATTATATGTTATGACACTAATATATATTAACTGCTAATAATTATAGAATTATGGCAAATAATTACCATTAATTATTACTAATTATAATTAAATATATAATTATGTATGCACACACATATGTACCACGTGGACCTCTCCAGCAGCAGGGCTTAGGCATGCAGACTACCAGGTAGCTGCCCCTGGAGCCCAGCCTCCCCAGTTTCTGGTATCTGAACACACAGGCCCACAGGGCCCACAGCACCCATCCGACTGCTGGTTCAGACCTCAACATAGACACAGCTTGCCAGGACCCCCTGGGTTCTTCTGACAGCCAGGTCCCTATGGTCTTGCCATTAGAGGGACACGGCACAACATGGGGGTCTCCCGTAGACCTCCAAACCCCAGCAGCTGGCTAGGATCCCAGTGGTCCTTCTGTAGCCAGCTCTTCCAGGGATCTCGCTGTTGGAGACAGGCAGTCTGTTGGCTCCCACGGTGTTTCACCTACCTACCGTCAAGCCATCATTGGTATCTGCTGGTGATTGCATGCTGAGTTGCAGACCTGCTGGTAGCTGGAGCCCTGCACACACGCACGTGTACACATGCACACAGAACAGAGAGATTCCCTCCCTCAGGAAAACAGTTTATTGAGAAGACAGGGCAGACTGTGCTGGACAGGTGTAGGACAGGGCCAGACAAGTGTCCTGACAAGCTCCCTGCTGACATGTGATCAGCCCTTTCGATTCTCTTATACAATTTTTTACACTTCCCTTCATCCCTCACAAATAGCTACAGTAAGTCCTGTGTGATCACAAAATGCTCTTCCCTTGCATCCTATAATGTGCCTGATACCCTTAGGCAGAACCTGAAACATGCTCTGGAGAGATGCTCCTGTTGTCCCTTCTTGATGGGTCAGTGTCTGGGCAGTAGGGCTGAGGCTCTCCTGGGACTCACAGAGAGGGGTCTTTGATGGGCTGACAGCTCCTGAGATGAGTCTGGGAGTAGCTGGGCAGGGGATTATTTGGGGTGCCCTCATTGCCACTGTCCCTCTGTGCTCCTCTGTGGGTGTGTGCAGACGAGCTTTATCACAAAACCTAGGGCTGGGTGTAGAACATGCACAGCTCCTGATCTGGGCCAGGACAAGGCTTTGCATGAGAAGTTATGTTTTCTTTCCTTCTTTCTTGAGGCTTCTAATGAGATCAGGTTAATTAAGAATAACTTGTATTCAAGATCCACAAGGGTTAGAGGGCTTAGAGAAACCTGAAAGGAGAAGGAAAAAGAAAGGAAGGAGAAAAGGAGTTGGGGTGGGGGCAGTGGGAGGATGGACACATGACTGTCCTAATTATATTCTTTTTTTTTTTTTTTAAATATTGCCACAGCCTATACACAAGAGATAGAACATAAAACACCACATGGGCTGATCTGCATCTCCAGGAGACTTATGCAAGGACCTAGTCTGTCCACATCCCAGAGCTCTCATGCTAGGTAGCTGTTCCTACACTCTCCTCACAGTCCATGCCTCTTTCTGCTCTTTGTGTAGTGACCGAATCCCACCAAGAATAAGACTGTCATTGCTGTTGTGTGAGCGTGTCACACCAAAATACAGAAATAGAGCTTCTCTTATAAGCCTGGCTATGTCATGGAGCACACTTTGTTAGAGTTGTTAAGATCCTCACTAACACTTCAGTCCTATAATGTTTGGCAGCAAATACATATTACACAAATGTTCCATTAAAAACCCTTCATGAATTTGTAAGGCAAAATAATAAGATGTTTGAGACAAACTAGATTTAAAATTTTGCTCATTGACACATGCAGTCTGTGCAGATAAGATCACAGGATGGCTTCTCATCCTTTTTGGGACACTTGCCTCCATCCCTTTATCAAACGGGAAATGTTAAATGAACACCCTCTAATATTTTGTATTTTATTGAAATCACCCAACTTCACAGCAGAGTCTAGACCCAAGTTAATTTTACTATGGCTTTTTAGAAGGTTAAAAGGTTTTTCCATGTTTCTAAATAGTTTTGTTATGTACTACTTCTGAGTTAAATAAGGGGGATGGGAAATGGAGGTGGTCAGAGAGGCCAAGAAGATAGGCAAAACAGGTTCTCACAATTTAATATTTTTCTTAAATGATGCTACCATACTTACCTAGTGTTATGAACCCTGAAAGTTCCTTCTACAACTCTTTCTGGCCCATCTGGGAACTGCTACACTTCTTAGGAACTGAGGAAACCTGTAAAACTTAAATTATCAAACACCTAAGGAATGGTCTTACCAGTAAAATGTGATTTATCCTGTTCAACTAGTATGAAAATTTTCAAGTGGCAAAGCTATTTTCCCTATTAACTTGTTGCCTACAAATTTAGGAAACAGTAAAAAGTGAGGCATGCATAAAACTTGTTTTTGTATTTTTCTCCGTTACCTAATTTTATATGCAAATTTATAGGTGAGTGACATGGTCAAGTGCTCTCTGGTTGGGGTTTGCTTTTTTTTTTTCACCCTTTTTGGAAAACAGTGTTTTCATGTACAAGCAGAAGACTATTGTATTTTTCTGCTCAGGATTATTATTGGGAAGCAGTGAAAGCAGTTCATGGGAAGAACATATCAGAGCTAAGGGTGAATTTGTCTATCAAAAAATCATAAATTTGTAAGATTATTCACTAGTGCTAGCAGAATCCTGTAAGGAAATCTGTTGAATTCTCCCCTTTCTCCCTCTCCACTGTCAAGACTTAATCCTCTCTTCCATTAAAGCAATTGTTTCCAGTTATGGGTAGGTACTTTAGTATGGCAAAGCAAATACACCAGTGCACCACGTGGAAAATATTAAATTTATGTCATTGAAAGGCTTGGATGACTTCCCTTCTTTAATGGGAAGAGGGAATGGTGGTGAGAGAAGGGTAGGTGGAAAGGAAAGCAGTTGGCATTCAGTGAACGCTGTATGAACGATGCTGCTGTAGCCTGGCCAACATGGTATGATATGCACCTCCTTTGCACCAGATCTGAACTAGAGCATGCAGCTGAGAAAGGATAGTATTGATGGCAAAAGTAAGAAGAGACGAAGTGTTACACACACCGCAGGGCTCCCTTAAGTTTATAGAAGGGCATTTGTTGCCCTCTAGTGTTTCTCCCTGCACAGCTACTGCCATTGGCGAGGGCGGCGTGCCTCGTCCAGGGAACGGGGAATGTATCCCGACGTGGCTACAGCGTTGGTGGCATCAGGTGTGTAGGGGACCGAGAAGGTTTGCATTACCCTTCTTCACGTGTTACCGCGGATGTGATTGTAAACAGAAACTGAGCATGAAGACAAACGTGAGGGGTGTCGTGCTTGCTGTAAGAAACGCTGCTTGCGTAATGGGCTTACGTATATTTACAGCAGATGAGTGCAAGCTCTTAAATATAATCAATCAATCATCCTGGCGGCAACAGCTGAGTATGTACTGAAATACAGAGCAAAACTATGCGGGAAATATAAATAATAATAAATTCTAAATATATGCCTGATTTAATTCAGCTTCTAGCTGGCACCCAAAGCCAAGGCAAGCCAGGCAATGAGGTGATTTCACTGAAACTTCTGTGTGACTGGAAAGTGGGGGGTGTTACAAAGCCTTTCATTCTGCAGGGCTGGTTCAGTTCAAGACACTTGAAATTCTTCAGTATGCAGGTGAGTGATGCCTCCTGCAGTTTCCTTGGCTTCCATGTCCTCCCATCAAAGCGGGGACACAGTATGCAAATAGATTTACAAAAACTTCTTATGGGGCTGAAATACCAATACCAAAACTCTGAAATGTCCCCTATGCATAGAAATTGAAAGAGATCTGGGTTAGTAAAGTGGACGATGAGACTAGGCCCAGGTCACTGCTGAGAACTGAAAATATTTTTAGGATGATAGGAGAAATTGCATTATAGTGTATATCATGTGCTTTTCTTCCACCACAGTCAAGTCAAGTATTCTTTTAACAAATCTTCCTCATTTATAATCTTGGAAAATATCCACACGTGTTCCTGAGTATGCAATAGGTGTTTTTTTGGTGACTTGACACTTAAGATGCTGGGCTGCACTATGGGATGTCTCATTCAGGAAAGAAGCTACATGTCCTGTTTCTTCTGTGCCCTATTCATGCAATGGTAACCAGTTACAAGGGGACCTGGTGTGTGTACTGCTGCTAAAGGTGTATTTATTTGATGATATGTGTGTTTTGATTCTAAACAGTGTGTTACCTTGATGCAGATCAAATTTTTGTATGTTATGTGAACGCAAAAAGACTTCTTTTTTTGTCTTGTGGTTGAGGACAGTGGGTGGGCATCATTAAGATATATCCAAAATGCCAGTTTAACACAAGCTGGAGGTTTAACAAGTGCATCAAATTTGGATACTTACTGTGTTTTGATCAAACTTCACTTAGAAAAAGAAAACAGGATTGTCCCCTTACATGTGCTTGCACATCCCTCATGTGCTTTTAAATTATGGTATTAATATATGCCATCCTCCTGAGCTATTCTTTCTGTTGAAGAGGAGAGTTAAAAAAAAAATTCTACCTGTGAGCTAGAGGTACTATTTATAGTATTTAATATAAGTCTTTTGATTTCTCCAAATGGATGTTAAACTGGCTTCAAAGACACTTAGATGACAAAGATTCTTGTGCCTAAGAGAAAATGTGTTCATCAAAGAGATGTGATGGGAATCTGTGACAGTCAGTCTAGACAGTCCCTGAGCTATTGCTGTGTCAGTGACTGTGCTGATGAGGAAGCAGCAGCACTCAGAGCAGTCACATTCCATGGTGACCTCAAGGACATTTAGCAGGAACTCCTGATAGGAGGTACATCTTGGGCAGCTGGGTGTACAGTGCCCTTTTTGAAATAGGGGAGAAAATGGTGAGGGTGGTCTGCCTTACCTGACCACGAAGGTTATTCTGTCTCTGAGAGTCTGCTCAGCAGAGTTTTACCAGGGCAGCTACAGCTTATAAGCTTGACTTTTATTGAATATATCAAACAGATCCCAAGTGATGATGCAGGGGTCTAATGCACTACCAGATCAGGAGCTCAGGATGCAAGGCGGGTTTATAACTTTCGGGCCATGGACACATAACCCTTCTGGTAAACTAGACATTAGAGATTAGGTAAACCGTGAGCCTAGCAGAACATCAAATTCAGAAGCTGAAATGGACCTTTCCTCAAACATAATGGCTATTCCTTCCTGAACACTTCATGTTGTGTTGGAAGACGTTTTCTTTATAGCACTTTTGACTAATTTATCTACATGGATCAGATGAGTAACTGAATCTGGACTGCATCCGGTGCAACATGTAGGCTAAGGACACCAGATTAATTTGCATTTGTATGTGCCAGTCAAGCTGCTAACATAGAAAAGTTTTGATGAAAGGCCAGGGAAGATATTAGTGGCAGAAATATGCAATTAATCTTTATTTTTAGTGTATTTTTTTCTGAGAAAAACTCTTGAAAGAAATGAACTTTTTTTTTCTAGAGGCAGGCTTTTGTCACTTTTTAGAGAGATGTAAACACTGCCTCCGTAACTCTATGCAAAATAGTGATGAAATTACTTCAGTTATTCATTGACTACAGGAGATTAATGTTCAGATGTTCAGAGTGTGTGCAAATAGACACATAAGGTAATGAAATAGTAACAACTAAGTCTTCCGTATGTTTTGTGGCTTTTTAAGGTTTCTTTTGGGTTTTGTATGCCTGGGGTGTTTTTTTTTGTTTTTTGTTTTTTTTTTGTTGTTGGGTTTTTTTTTTTTTTTTTTGTTGTTGTGTTTTGTTTTTTTTTTTTTTATATTGGTTGGGGTTTTTTTTTGGTTGGAAAATACATACTTTCACTGAAAGATAATTGCTATCTGCCTACCTATCTGAACACTGAAATTCCCAACTGATCCTCTTACATTAGTGAAAGAGAAAGGTTGTGATGAAAGTATGTGATTAACATGCAGGGAATTGAGGCAGTGGCAGATGCTGCCTCCAGGTATTTCTAGGCAGCAATCTGCAAAAGGCAAATAACTTCAAGGTGAGAGATTCTGTCACACTGACTTTAGTTAATCTTATTAAAACATTTCTGCTGAGTGTTTATCTTCAAAAATCTCGTTGTTGCAGAGTTGTAAATATGTTTTTGTCACAGATGGTCTCTCTGCATGAACAATGGATAAATACTTCATACATGATTCTTTAGAAATTTCTGTTCATACCTAATCCAGTACTGTAGTAGCCCTTCATATGCAGTTATATTACATAAAATGTTACATTTGACTTGTGGCTCCAGTTTCAAGTCAGACAAGCTTTTCTCTTTCTTGGAATGACCATATATTTTCATAAATCTTTAATGTGTTATCCAACAACCACTTAGAACATCAATTAAATAAAGACAAAAGGGTATAAATTCTACTTGCATCCCACTAGGGATGGAATTTTCTTCTAGGTGAATAAAGTCTAAAAGTGAAAGCCAACACAGGCATTTTCCACAGCTTAGACTTCTTTTATGATATTTTGTGTGTTTTTATTGGGTTTTTTTCGTCCTGTCCTGCCATCACAGAAGTAGTGAGTCAAGCAGCAAGAAAATTCTTTAAAGTACAACAGAAAATTTTTGACCAGGAAAATATAAATTGATTCTTGATTAATAAATAGAGACACCAAATACCTTGTCCATGCAACGTGTATTTGCAATAACTGGTCCCTCACGGTTCAGTAGGTCTGCTCTTATTGATAAAGGTCATCCATGAGCAAACTCTGAGAGGCTACTTATGCTTTTACTTTTCCAATTATGACGTGGTTCACTTCTAATCCCAGAATTTCTGAA
The DNA here is from genome assembly GCA_013400975.1 of Atrichornis clamosus. Lineage (NCBI taxonomy): Eukaryota > Metazoa > Chordata > Aves > Passeriformes > Menuridae > Atrichornis > Atrichornis clamosus. The sequence continues at coordinate 89,017 of WBMZ01011729.1, read as the reverse complement.
ATCGTCTTCTTGAAGACAGGTGTGGGCACCAAAATGCTTTTGGCTTAGAGTCAAATATAAAAGGTAGCTCACTCTATTGCAAGAATAATGATTTCAAATTGTGTGTGTGAACACCAGCATATGTTTCATGTTAATGAAAAACGTCTGACAGCTGCCTGTTGGATCAAGATGATGTTTTGGCAGAGAGGAAGTGATATTTTCAATGCAATTCATCTTCTCAAGAGGACCGTTGTGATACAATGGTGTGCTGACTGCATGCTACCCTTCCTTTTTTAGGTGCCATTTTATTCTTGGCCCAGAGATGGTGACTGAGCAAAACATTGCACAGAGGGGAAATTAACCATGTACTAATGATTACAAAACCCATCTATTTGTTGTGCTTCTTTACCTTGCATTCTGCTCCCATTTGGCAGTGTGGGGACTTACAGAGCTATGATTTCTTTGTGAACTGCAGAAGAATTATTGTTCCTTTCTCAAAGGTGCTATCTTTTCTAACAGAGGTTTGCAAAGTTATTATAGACATTTTTGAGACATCCTGGCTTCTTGCCAGCTCACAGAAGTGCTAGAGCTGTCCAGTCAGTCTGCTGTTCCCTAAGTGCCCATGGAACAAGCTTTGCTTGGGTGGGAAGACAGAGATTGTAACAGTCACGGATTATGTTCAGCCATTTATATGTTAAAATTCAAGAGTTATTTGCAGAATATATTTTAAAGAAAAAGGCTGTCTAGCTATAAACTGTACAAACTAAGCTTTTTCTTTTTTATATTGACAGTTTTGTCATTGGAGATTTTTCTTTCAGAAATAGTTGAGCTGCAGAGTCTTATGAGAATGATGAGATTAGATTAATAGAATTTCTTAAAATAATTGTTTTATGTGATTTTATTTTATTTTTCAATAGGAACGTAGCCACTTGAATCCTGTGGTTACATTTCCTTCAGCAGTGGTGTAGATAATAGCAAAAAGATTGTTGGTTTAAACATAAAAATGGCAGGCTCCTTGTGCCAGTTGACAGACTTATCTTCATTTCTTCTGTAATTTTGCCTTTAGTTGCTTTGGAGCCACTTGTAAAATCTATAGAATTTATTTAGTGAGAGAGTATCAGTAATTGCCATGCTGCTTAATGTACTGATATAGTTGCTCAGTAACGCATTGTATTGAAATAATGAGGCTTTTATTTTAGGTAACACTTTTATGCCAGCCCCAGTAACATAAATGATGGTGCCAAATAAATAAATTCAACTGAAGTAAATCTTTGTTCTGATCTCATTATTTCAGTTTTTGCTTTAAAATGCATGGATATAATTGCTTTAGACAAGGACCTTTTTTAAAAAAACATGAACTGATAGTTTTGCTTGGGGCACTTTAATTAGTGTACAGCAAAGAAAAGTGGTATGTGTGGTTTTTAAAGAAGCAGTAATGACTTCTTCAAGACAGTATAGCTATAGCATCCTTTTTTAAAGAAAAAAATTTGAAATGTACTTCAGTAGGTACATTGAGAGTACCGAGCTGTCACAAGCATAAGGAATGTTTATAAAGATGTGTAAGTTTTCTCACTAGACAACTGTGTAAGTAGACAGGAGCTTTGTGAAAGCACTTGAGAGGAAGCAGGAACGAAGCACAGGACTGAGTCACAGGTAGGAGGTAAAGATGATGCTCCCATATAAGTGAGGCACATTGCCAGGCTCTTGTCAAAGTTCATCTTGTGGCTAGCACAAATAAGAGGTATTATTGGTGTGAATAGGCTAAAGTGCCCTATTTCTTTCCCAATCCTAAACAACAAGCTGACACATAGTTTCAGTGGAATAATTTCACAGTTTCTCTGGAACACATTATAGTTGGGATATAAATTCAATACTGGACAAGTTATAAGGGAAAATGGAGTCTAGTAGGACAGATTTGGGGTTGATGAATGACATCATGCTGAGCATTTAGACTAGCTGCACAGCTGTGCTGATGTCACGCAGCTGACTGCATTTATATTTATGTCTGGACTATTAAAGTGTAATAATAACAACAGAAACCACAGGAGCTGGCTGAAGGTTTTTCAGATAAAATGATGAGAAAAACAATAGATGTTTATTGAAGTGCTAGTGCCTTGTGCTTTCCAAGGAACACAGCAATAATTTCCCTGTTTCACCATTTAAAAAGTACTGATGTATCAAAGGTCTAGTTCCTGGCAACTGACTCTGTCATGCAGAGGTGGTGACACAGGGCAAGTAATGCAGTGAAAGAGTTTAGCTGGAGTGCTTGCAATATTGCCTGATTTATGGGATTGGGCCTCTCACATTAGAGAGAGTGAGAGAAAAAAGGCTGGACTGTTATGCACACAGCTGTGGTGTGGAGCAGTTCTTGAATTGAGGCTGAAGTGACATGAATGAGACCCACAAGGACTGTGATTCTCATACTTCACCAGAGTAGGTCCTGTTTTCAACAGGTTATGAACTTGGGAAGAGCCATGCTGTAGGATATTACTTGGAATATAATCTATTGCAGAAATGTGGAGGAGGTTTTGCCTGTACTAGGTGTCACCTGAATGTTCATAAAACTGCTGTCCACATTCCTCATATCTGGTGTTTCCTGGAGCAGTCTTGCCCAGTCAGCTGAATTCTGCCTCTTGGCTCTTCAGTGAAGGTACTGATGTAGGAACCCCAGGAGAGCAGGAAGAATTTATGTGTTCAGTTTTTATGAAAGAAGGATGTGTCCAGGGATCGCTCTGCAGCTGGTCTTTTTAAAGGTAAGGATTTCTTTTTATTTTTTTAAGAGCTAATTAGTTAAATTTTTTACTGGTGCTTTTGCAGTGCTGCAGTCTTCTAGGGACAGTTCTAGAGGAATGACTGAATGCAGAAATATCAGTGTTACTGATAAGTTTCTCCCCAGCCTGAGTCTTTCTGACATGCTAAAGATGCTACATATTCTGTCTTTCCTCTCCAAAAGAAATAAGCAGTCTGTCAATAACTTTAACCATGTATGAAACATGTTTTGATAGGGCAAAGAAACCGCCTCTCACTACAAGAGAGAGGACACAAACTGTGCTCAGCACAGAGTGGGACTGTCCTGTGAGCTGTGTAGGTTTCATGAATAATGATTTCCCATGTTATCTCAAGTACAGAAAATTGCAGAAGGTGCTCTGGGAAAGCTGATTGCCTACAGTTCTGCTCACAAGGAAAATGTTGACAATTTCGGCTGGAGGGAAGGTGAAACTGATTTCCATGGGAAAACAAACAAAGAAGGCTGTAACTTCCCTTTCCACATATCTTACTGGCCGAAGTACAATGTAGGTTCCCTCAAGAAGTTAAAGCTATCCTGAATCCAGTGTTGTTATGGGACTGTGAATGATGCCCTCAGATGGTTAGAGCTGGCCCAGAGGACTCCTGCTGAGCAGAGTCACCCCGCATGGAGAGGAGGAAGCCTTCCCTCAGTACCTGAACACAAAGGAAAGCTGACTTTTGGGAGGCAGTTCCTTTAAGTTCCTGGAGAACCATTTAAGCTGTGGTAAAAATTGCAGCTCAAAAAGCCAATTGTATTCTGAGCTGCATCGAAAGCAGTGTGGCCATCAGGTTGAGGGAGGTGATTCTGCCCCTCTACTCCACTCTGGTGAGACCCTGCCTGGAGTCCTCGTCGAACTCTGGATTTCCCTGTTAAGGAATATGTTCAGTGCAGGTAACTTGGGGTACAGCTGCACCGGGAGCTGCAGGTTGCGCTCTGGGTGGGAGCTGCAGGCAAGAGGCTGTGAAGTGCAGACCCTTTCTATAACAAAGGTCCTGGGGACCTGTGGCCCAGCCACTTGACAGACCTGTGACCCAGCCACTTGACAGGACACTCAGAGACTCAGAGACGGGGCTGGAGCCAAAGATGCAGGAGGAAGAGCCAAGACTTTTGCACTCTTAGACTGTGAGGGTGTAAAAGATCAAGGGCCCTTTGTTTGGGGACCCTCCTCAGAGGCGCCAGCTCAGGCTTTTTCTGTTAGCACTGTGAATAAATGGCTTTATGGAATGAGACATCTGTGACTCTGCTATGGGAAACCCAGAGTTGAACGGATAAGGAAACCTGGTCTGACTATGTGAGGGAGGTGTGCAGGGAGTCCAGTGGGTGCCCTTCAGCTCACTGGAGCTGTCTGCTGTGAAGTGGCTTTGGTCCCAGCAGTAAAGTCTCTGCCCTAGGGAGCATGACTGCTGGAGAGTCTCGTGAATGGAAGCTTCCTTAACATCCCCAGCACAGGAAGCACATGGACCTGTTTGAGTGAGTCCAGAGAAGGACCATGAAGATGCTTAGAGAGATGGAGCACCATTCCTGTGAGGAAAGTCTCAGAGAACTGAGATTGTTCAGTCTGGAGAAGAGAAGGCTCTGTCCAAGAGAGAGCTTATTGTGACCTTTCCATACTTGAAGGAGTCCAAAAAGAAAATGGAAGCACATATTTTAGCAGGGTCTGTTGTGACAAGAGAAGGGGTAATGGTTTTAAAATGCAGGAGGGTCAACTTAGACTAGATGTGAGAAATATGTCTTTTACTATGAGGGTGGTGAGGCACTGGAATGGATAGCCCAGGGAGGTGACGGATGCCCCACTCTAACTGACATCCAAGGTCAGGCTGGACAGGGCTCTGAGCAACCTCATCTAGTTGACAATGTCCCTGTTCATTGCAGTGGGGGTTGAACTAGATGACCTTTAAAGGTCCCTTCCAACTCAAGCTATTCTATGATTCTAAATTACAGTGATGTTTGGGAGGGGAGATGCAGGCTGCCTCTTCTGGTGATGGCTAGAATAAGGGAATGCTGCAGCTGGAAGAGGGGGAAGGAAATCCTAGATACAACTGAATGGCTAACCAGGCTACCTCTTCTGTGATGATGGGTTTTTCAGACGCTCATGTGACCTGACACCATTTTAAAGAGCTTAGATTCTGTAAGATGCTGTTGTGTAAAGACTAGTCCAGCAAAGGAACAGTTGACTGGTTGACTGACAGACCTGTGTGCTCATCCCAGCTGGTAGGAGAAGCTATTACAAAGGTTAAAAAATTAACCCAAATAGAAGCATTATAAATGCAAATGTGGGACCGTGTGGTGTTCTTGGTGGTGCTGAGAAACCAGGCTGGTTTGAGGGAGCAGCCTGCTGTTAATATGGGCTCCTGTGTGTATTTTACAACTCTTCTTCAGGTTCACAGCTAAGGTATGGAGGTAGGCTGGAAAGAGGTTGAAGAAAAATAAAACTTGCTGCCTTTAAATATGAAGGCTGACTGTATATTTTTGCATCTGGATACATCATTCAAAGGTAAAAGGGTATTAATGCAATAATGACCTGGTGATACCAATTGCAGAAAGCCTCAGTGGTATATTACACTGAAAGGAATTCCCTACATTCACCCACAAGAAGTGGCTGGGACTTACCTTGAGTCCTTAAGTCTAGATGATTCTCATTAATTTCTTTTCTGTGGGAACCTTCAACTGTTTCAAATAACTAGGTTGTCAAGTGTTTCTATCCCCTTGGCTAGTCACCATGGTTGCATATATTGAATAATTAGTTTTCTTTCTACTGTTGTGGTTACTGGTCTGTTCTTTTGGTTTGCTTTTCAAAGTCACTGCCATAGCACTTAGCCCATGGCTTTGTCCATACAGTGGACAGAAAATACTTCAAGCACAATCTGATACGTTTTATGTTACTGCACAGCCTTGGCAGATGCTCACTAATCACTTTCCAAAATGTTTCTTGAAGTTATCCAAATGTTTCCAAAAAAATAATCTTCCTGAATATTGTTCTCTGGACCATTTGTTGTGGCCTTGGTTGACTTTCTTCTGAACTTTTTAACAAGGCAAGGAAAGAGAGGAGTTCAGTTGCATGTGGAGTGAAACAGCGAATGTCATTCTCTTTTTTTTTTTCCCCTCTTGTTTATAGGCATAGAAGTATTTAGAGAACATGACCTGTCTCCAATCCTCTCATTGCCCTATAACATTTTACTGGTCATTTGACTTTCTTTTGGTAAAAATAATGGGTCTGTCCTTGGTCCTTTGTCAGACCTTTTGTATTACAAGCTCTCTGATAGAATCAGTTAAATATTTTTGATAATTAGATGTGGTAAAGATTATTTTCGTTTTCAATGAAGACAAAAGAGATCACAAGAGTACTCCTTCTAGGGACAGACCCCAATGTTCACAGACATCCCAAACATGGCAGATGGTATAAAACAATACCTAAGGTAATGTGTAGTGCTAGATAAAGTGCTGACAAAAAAATTCTAATTCAGACTAAGCAGCAGTTAAGGATATGGGAGTGATTAGATAGACAGAAGGGATTTTTTTCTGTTATTATGGACATGCCTGTTGTTTATTAGAACTGGCAGCTATGAGGCTATGAAGTACTTTGCTTAGTAATCTCTTGGCTAAGGTTTGATAGAATGGGGCAAGTAGAACCATACAATAATTTATCTCTGTGAAATCGAGGGCAAAAGTTCATGATCTTAGCCTAGATGGTGACCCCATGTGTGAAACTTTCCATGTGTATAGATCCCTCATGTGCCAGGCACAAAGCAGATGTTTGGAAAAGCTGAGTGCACAAGTGGTTCCTGTGTGCAGTGATTAGGTGTTTAAGTTGCCTGGGGCTAGCTGACTATCCCACCGGTTAATCTTAGAGAGGTAGAGTTAAAAACTAATTGCAGCTGAATTTGATGTCCTTCTGGTTTATATGACAAACTGATAATTTTTTGGACACAATCCCTGAAGGCTTAAGAATTTAAAGATGTGGTGAAAATTTGTTCCATATATTCATAACTGTATATGTTTACAATATTGAAAGGGGTTTTTCCCTGTAAATTTCTATGCCTGAAGAGGACAAAATTATCTTCAGGGTATTTTGGAATAAGAGAAACCTCTGGCATTAAAAGATATATACATATAAAACTTTTGAGAAAGATTTCTTATGCTATAGACAGTATTGTGCAAAACAGGGAATACAGGTTTGAATCCCAGTTTTAGTTGTCAGCTGTTTAATTAAAAGAATGGTTCCTGAAGAAGGCTTGTACTTGCATTCTTACTATAATTATACCCTTATTTTGTCTGCCTAGGCAGTGTGAAAATATTTTGAAAACAAGCTACTGTAAGTTAATTACTATCTTAGACATTAATGTCCCACATAACTTCATAGAATCAAGGAATAGTTGAGATTAGAAGGGATCTCTGGAGATCATCTAGTCCAACCTGCCTGCTTAAAGCAAGTAAATAAGTTCAGGTTGATCAAGACACTGTACAACTGGTTTTTAAATATAACCAAGAATGGAGACTCTATAATTACTCCAGTGCTTGATCACTACCAAAGAAGTTCTTGTTTATTTTATGTCAAAGGGGATTTTCTGGCATTTCATTTTGTTCCCATTGTGTCTCCTCCACTTATTGCATACCACTGAAGGGAGTCCAGCTTCATTTTCTTTTTCTCTCCTCTTCAGGATACCACTGATAAGGTCTGTTGACCCAATTACTCACCAGGTGCTCACCAAGCCATTCCATCATTCCCCTCCTCAGCTGGTCAAGGGAGAAAAAGATATAATGAAAGGTTCATGGGTTGAGATAAGGACAGGGAGAGATCATTAACTAGTTACCATCATGGGTAAAACTGGCTCAACGTGGGGAAACTAATTTAATATATTACTAAACAAATCAGAGTAGGATAATGAGAAATAAAACCAAATCTTAAAATACCTTTTACTGACTCCACCATTCTTTCTGGGCTTAACTTCACTCCCAATTTCTATACCCCTGCCCCCACAGTGGCATAAGGGAACATGGAATGGAGGCTGTAGTCAGTTCATCTGCTGCTCCTTCCTCTTCAGGGGGAGGACTTCTCACACTCTTCCCCTGCTCCAGTGTAGGATCCATTTCATGTGATGCAGTCCTTCAGGGATGTGTTGGTCCCCATGGGGCCACAAGTCCAGCCAGCAAACCTGCTCCTGAGTGGGTTCCCACAGGGTCACTGCCACATTTGGTCATCCACCTGTCCAGCATGGGGTCCTCCATGGACTATGAGAGAAATGCACTTTCTTAAGCAAATTAATTTTGCTAAGAATGCTTAAGAAATTCTTACTCCCTGACCTACTTTTAGTAGTTATGTATGAAGCAGGTAACACTTAGTAATTATTCTTTTTAATACCTGCTGCTGCCTGACACTTGCAGTTTCTCTATTGTGTTCAATTTTCTCATGAGTACAAGTTGCTTTAGTCTCTTGAACATGCTGTTTCTTGGTGTTTCTTTTTAAGCTACAATACCCTATATATAAACCATCTAGATAAAAATCTGCACCCTGACTGCAGTCACTGCAGGGAGTTGTGCATTTTGCTGTGGTACTTGGTGGGAAAATTACAGAATGTATGACCAGGCCAGTAAGGGAAATCAAATCATGCAGAGTATTTCCTTTAGGAAAGTTTATTTTAAAGCTCTTTTAACACATAATTAGGCTATCTCAGCAAGCCATGCACTTTCCTAATGCAATTATGAGATGGGTGTTTAGTTAAGTTGCTAGTGGTTGTCTAGACAACCTATTGGAACCTCCTGAGTTGAAATTTAATTAAATGGAGGGAATCTCTATCTTTCTAGACCCAAGTATTTGGCTTGAGTGTCTTCTTGGAGATGTGGTTTGGAGAAGAACTAACAGTTCCTATAGAGACAGGAGAAGATACCTTCTTTTGGAGTTAGATACTGAATAGAGGAGATGAATTGCAGTTAGAAAATTTCTGTTACCAGTTCCAGAGATGATGGTGTTTCTGAAAGGAAGCTAGGGCTGCACCAGTATGACTTGGCAATAAATGAGAACTTCAGAGGAATGTTCACAGTTCCCTGTTGCTGTTCACAATTATCCTGCTGCTTTTGCCGCAGCAGTATCCAGACTTGTTTAAGTTTTAACCCTTACATTTTCTCTTGAGAATAAGCCATAATATTTAATAGAATTGGCCTTTTCAAATATTGTGGTGCTGGTCAGCATGAGTTATCCCCTGTGAGCTGTTATTCACATCTGTTTACATCTCTGAGACCTCTTCACTGTTAAGTTAGTATCCACATCATCCGTTTTGTTTATTTTCCTACTATTGGCTTGGCATGCATATTTTAAAGTTAGGCCCTTGGAAGCAGCAGTACTGCAGAAGTTCTTACTCTGAGGACAAGCACAGAGGATCCTGGTTTCATTTGGCCACTCATTTTAGCTATCAAATGTAATTATTGAGGTTATTTTTTGAGGAGTCTCCTTGTCTAAATGTGAAATTAACAATATTTAATACTGTCTTGATTTGTATATTAAACATGGAAGCATTGACTACTGATTTTTTTGAGACTTGAAATGAAACTAAGTACTATGTTAAATATTAGCAGACGCTATGGGGTGGACAGAATAGCAACGGAACCTTTTGTGGACAAATGGTGGGACTTAAAATAAATCTTTGTCTATATGCTAGCATATTGGTCAAAATGGCTGGTTTTGCTGATGAAGTTCTTAATGACTGTCTGGAACGCTGTAAATGAACACTATCTTCAAATTGGTTTTTGCTTGCAGTAAGAAGAAATAACAATTTTGTGGGGGTTTTTTGGTGGGTGTGTTTTTTCTTCAGACAGCTACATATGTGTTACCAAAGCATGCAAACAGTTCCTTTTATGTCAGTGGGGTTTCTTTCATTAGTGTGATACTAAGAGCTACAGCTTTTTATGCTGATAAGTAGTTTAGTGGTTGAAGTCAGATTAATCTTAATACAGTAGTTGTTCTGCAAAATTGTTTAATTTTTTGGTAAAGATTACACATCTCTTAGGTCACTGACCCATCTTTTGAAGGGAAAGATGTATCCAGTTACCAGAAGACCAAATCACAAAACACTTCACTTCCAAAATATTAATGGGGTTTTAATGACCTTAAACTGCTTCTGACACCATTTGCAGGTTCTGAAACATGAAATGGGTTTAGGTCTACAGCGATAATCTGCACATAGAGTTGAAAAATCCAAATTTAGGTTTTAGTACAGTATAGACAAAATCTTAAATCCAACTTTTTTTTCTCAGTCTTGTAGAGAAGACAGACTCCTCCTGTGCTTCAGAAGAAAGAAGATGCATTGTGATGCTGGGAAAAATCATGATTTCAGACATTGGGTGTGTATAAATAAAAATAGCTAATGAAACATTTATCTCTGCAGTTGTAGAGCAGGATTAATTGATGCAGTGGTAATGAAGGTGTGTGGACAGTAGGATACTGGAACAGGCTCCCCAGGGGAGTGGTCGCAGCACCAAGCCTGTCTTAGTTCCAGAAGCATTTGGAAAATGCTCTCAGACACATGGTGTGATTCTTGGGGTGTCCTGTGCAGGACCAGGAGTTGGACTTGATCATTCTGATGGGTCCCTTCCAACTCAGAATATTTTATGATTTTGCACTTCTATGACTACGATGCCACTGGCAAAAGAATCAGGTCCAGAGCACATAAAATTGCTTTCCTGTACACTCAAAGATTCCCCCTGAGATATATGGTGTCTTTTTCTAGCGAGCATATTTGGAAGAAAAAAGTATCTGTAGCCTCTTATGGATTTCTGCATTTGGCCAAAGAAGAGTGATAATATCACTGAACTTGGATAAAGTAACTTAGTCCATAATGTAGTACCTATTACCAGGGGATCAGACCCAGCAAGCATGGGTTTTGGAAAGGCAGGTCCTGCTAGACCAGCCTGATCTCCATTTATGACCAGATGACCTACCTGCTGGATGAGGAAAAGGCTGTGGATGTGTCTACCTGGACTTCAGTAAAGCCTTCAACACTGCTTCCCACAGCATTTTCTTGGAGAAGCTGGCAGCCTATGGCTTGGACAGGTGCACTCTTTGCTGGGTCAGGAACTGGCTGGATGGCCAGGCCCAGAGAGTGCTGGTGAATGGGATTACATCCATTTGGTGGCCAGTCACCAGTGGTGTTCCACAGTGATCAGTATTTGGGCCAGTTCAATATCTTTATCAACGATCTGGATGAGATGATAGAGATGCACCCTCAGTAAATCTACAGATAGCACCAAGCTGGGCAGGAATGTTGATTTGCTAGAGGATAGGAAGGCTCTGCACAGGGATCTGGACAGGCTGGATCCGTGTGCCAAAGCCAATTGTATGAGGTTCAACAAGGCCAGGACCAGAGTGGTGAGTTATTCCAGCACCCTATGGTATTTGAATTATAACCCAACCCCAAACAGCAGTAGGGAGTGTCTCAATTTCATAAGCCATATTTTCACCTGTGCTCTTATGTCACAATCTGCATGTTCTTTTGAGGTCTCCTTTCAAGTCTTACAACACCTAGCCTGCTATCCTGTCAGAAATGCTTAAGTCTGTGTTGGTAGTTTTGTACTGCAGATGACCTCAAATTCAGCCCAGGACCATTGTTTATAAAAGTGAAATAGCTAAAACCTCTTCTATCAACAGGAGAAGGAGCAGACCTGTATTAGCTCACAGTCCTTCTACAGCATGAGAAAGGTTATTTCCGTATTTGTGGAGCTTCACTTGGGCAGTTTCTCTTCTGTAGGATCATCTTCTTCCTTTCTGTAGTTACTCACCCCCGACCATGTTGGATTCCAGCAATAGCATGCTGGTTTCCAGGTCTGGGGCCACACCTGGAGGGAGCTCTGGGGCCACCCCTGCTTGTGATAGAGTTTAACTTGTGTGGTATGTGCTGTGTTGAGGCATTGAGTTGCTCGCTGAGCAGGAAGATGAGCAGCCTTCACACCAGCAGGGGGGACACACTGACAGGGTCTCCACAGAGTGTTTGCAGAGGTGAGAGTCCCAACCACACAATACAAGGAAGGTTACACAGGTAGACACCAGGCTTGGAGGAGTGGTGGGTCGCAACTCCCAAAAAGGGAGAGACTGGAAGCTTCTGGCTCAGCAGCAGGAGAAGGTTCTTTCTTCTCTTTGATCTGCATTTACAAAATGGGTACTGTGCCCTAACAGCCAATGCATGAGGACAAACCCCATTGAGTCAGACATCAGAGCCAGCTAGCTGGGCCTGAACAGAGCACTGGGACCAAGAGGAAGTGATGCGCATTAGTGGCTGGAGGTTCTGTTACAACAGGTTTGTAGCTTGCTGGGGCCCAGATCCAGGGTGTTTTAGACGACTGCTAAAATTCATTTGATCTTCAGGATGTGACCCTTCACTGATTGCCTGCAGGGCACTAATGATGCCACCAAGTGACACTTGTAACAAATTAAGAGGGACTGTGAAGCTCTGAAGGCAAAGGTGAGGGATGTGAGAACTCAGGTTGTCTTGTCCTCAGTGTCAGGGCTGAAGGGGAAGACTCGTGTAGGAATGGATGCCTCTTGCAAATGACAAGTGGCGGTGTGACTGGAGTTGCACAAGGTGCTTTGGATTTTGTGACTCTATGTCCCTTTTCAAGGAATGACAGATGGGATCCATCTGACAAAAAGAGAGAAAACTGCCCTTAGCTATGGACTTGACAATATAGTATAAAGGGCTTTAAACCAGACATGGGGTGACAAGAGTTTTCCAACAGACAAAGAAGTTAGAGGTGGCAAATACACGGAGCAAGGTGATGGAAGAGAGCCTTCAAGAAAAGTGAAGATGGTAACAAAGAGGCCAACCCCAAGCACTTGTACAAGCACAAGCAAAGTGGGGAAACAAATGAGACACAGGAGCTTGGTGTGTTGGTGCAGGGCTGCGGTGACTTTGGAGTAACCAAGACACTGTGGAATAGATAACGAGACTGCATACAGACTGTCTGGGAAGAATGGCTTGGAAGAGAAGGAGCGGCAGTTGCTTTCAATAAAGGAGTGCTCCAAAAAATGTGTGAGATTCTGGAGCAAAAGTTGTGACAGTCTGGGACACAGACTTGTACCTACCTGCCATGGGTACTGACCCTTCAGGATGAAAACCAGACAAGTTTTTTATCCTTTTCTAATAACTGAATGCTTTAACTGCCAAATGTAATAATGGCAGTAAGACTTGTAGACCATAGCAATAACACAGTTGCTTATGAAAACACAGAACCTCATGTGCCTCAGGTGCCACATTCAGGTTCTTAACTGTGTTGTACTTTCCATTTACATCTTGCCCATGTCTGGCTGTCTGCAATGTGAGGAGAATCCAGCTGTAGGGTTGGGATTGAATTGCTGTTGTCAGCAACACTTCTTGTGGGTTATCTAAAATAGATACATTCTGATTTCACACCTTCTTGGTTATGTCTCTTTGTGAAGCAGAAAAGTGTTAATCCAGCAGAGTCCTCTTGCCAAGTCAGTGTAGGAGTTGAAATGGGATCAGAAGTCTCTAGGTTACTTCCCCTCTATTCATTCCTACAGAGTTAGTATAGGTGAATCTGCTTCGTGAGTTGGTTAAGTACAGCTGGCTCTTAATGAATAGAGGTCATAGTGCCAAAAAGCCATCCTGTTTCACATTAGGTTTTTTTCCCCACTCTTTCTGGAAAAAGGAGGAAATTTCCAAGCAGAGGGGATATTTGCAGAATGTTTTGTAGTTTATGCTATACCTTCCTTTCTGGAATATTATAACAAATGTGTCCAGCAGGTGCAGACATTAAATCAAAAGGTAAAAATTTAAAGAAAATCTCCAGTAACTAGTAAATATATATTTCCGTTTACCTAACACCTGCTCAAATCTCTGACAGCTGAAATCAGAATGCCTATTAGGACAAGATGTAATTTTCATGTCTGTCTCAGCTGAGGTTTGTTGTAGAAATGGGACCAACTATTCAACTACTAGGGACCAAATGGGACCAACTACTTCAGTCTCACTTGCTTTTAAAAGAACCACAGCTACTACTATAGGTAGGAAAAGTCAAGTGCTGGTATGTATTCTTCTGGGAAAAACTAGTAATAGAGGATTCTGATACAGAATGTTGAAGACTTTTCCAAGGAATTTTTTTAAAAGACCCAATTTGCTTAAGTCCTGCCACCAAAGCTCAGGTGAAAATGTCTCTGAATAAGTTCAGTTAGTTGCATGGTCTGCTAGACTGTAAAATCAGTATGTTTTATAAACAGTAAAAACATGAGAACTGCATCAGCTTTTACTATGCTATTTGGTTGCAAGCTTTTCTGCTGTGTGTGTGTGTTGGTGACTGTGAATGTTGGTCTTGCCTTTGGAGTACTTTGTATTCAAAGAAAATTAATCTTGAATAACAAAAATACTTTAGTATTATATAACATAAATTGGCTCCTACAGCCACTGTGGCTAAGAGTTTTAAAGATTTTTGCTTCCCGACTTGCTGATGTATGTTTCCAGCCTGTTTATGCTTATTTAACTTTGGAATTGCACTCAAATTTCATATCCTATTACCAAAATATGTTGTAAAAATAAAAACTCATTCTGAATTGCTTTATAAATGAAAGGAATTGGCAGGAATTTTACAAATGAATGAGGGCTTGAAAGTCTAGTTGATTAGTAAGAACTTGGCATGCTAATTAAGTCTATTTTTTCAAAGTATTCAAACCAGTAATTTTTCTTTTGTGTCTGTAATACTGCTTCTGAAGGTGTAAGAACAGCAGTCTTCTGAAATCTGACAGGTGGAAGGATGGTTTACTTTGCAAATTTGCACTGAAATCAAAAATATTATATTAATACTTGTGTTACTATGTTGAGAAAGTTATCAGTGCAGGGACTACTTTATTACGCAAAGGGAACAGTAGAGAGTATTTAGACGAGACTTCCAGCTGATTTTATAAACCAAGGAAACTGCTTTTTGTCTTTTTTTTATTTATTACTTTCACAGAAAATTTTTTTAACAGTGGAAGTCTTGCAAGGTAACTTTTTCTATAGCTTTCTTTTTTTCTGAAACATTTTGGTATGAAAGCAAAACCCAAGAACTTTAGCTTCTCTGTAAGTCACAAGCCTCATAAGTCTACTTCTTAAAAGGCAAAAATATGATTCCAAGTATATCTTAAGACAGTTCTCCCATAAAAGATGTGAGAAAAGACTGCTAAAAAATGATTCCAAAGTTTAACTGGTCTAACAATAAAGAGGTAAAAGCATTGTAAAACTGAAGACTGTTTCCTTACAGTAATGATAAAGTAATTTAAAAATTGCAGACCACAGTTGTTGCCATATGACTGCCATTCATTATTTGCCTCAAACAGAACTTTAGCAAACTATAAACAAATCTGCACCATTGATTGTATGCATACTTGGAAACTGTAATTTACGTTATATATTGTATATTACTATAACTTCCATAATCACCACAACTGGAGTTTACCTTTTATTTTAGAAGGCATGAATATTGGTAGTAAATATGTATAGTTGATTTTATAGGTATAATTGTGATTTTAAGCATATGTATTATTTTATACATTAGTGTAGTTGATAATCTGGACCACACAGTAATGTGGTCTACCTTTTAGTATGTTTTCATGAATGCTTGTTTGCAGGTAGACTTGTAGAAAACTTGCTTACCAAGGCACTGAGGGGCTTAGGAATCCAAACATCCACAGTTTAGTTTTGTCTCTTTGTAATTATGACAATCTGATATGACCACCAGATTCTTTCTGGGGGTGGTGAAGAGTCAAGGTGGGGAAGCTGATTTGGTTTTGTCCTGTGGACTGTGAAATGAGGTATTGAAGCACCTCCTCTGAAAAAGTTGACCAGTGCAGACAATTATTATCCCAGTCAGGAACACTTAGAGGAAAGTCAAGATGCTGCTTTTAAGTTCACAGACTTAAATGGTAAGAAGCTAAGGTGGATGACAGCAATGATTAAGGTGGAGTCTTCCTGGTTTTCTGTCAGGGGTGTAAGAGAGAGAGAAACCTCAGGGATGGAGAATTATGATGCCTTTCAAGTATTTTCTATTGTGCTCTATAAATCTAAACTTTCTCATGTCCGGGAATGACTAAGGTGTATCTACTGAAGCCTGCCTCAGTACCTCCCTGAAATAAAGCTGCTGTCCAAATATATTTTGGGCTTCGGTTTGGTTTGAGGTGTTTTGTTGTGGTTTTTGGTGGGGTTGGGGTTTGGGTTTTTCTGTTTTGGTTTGTTTAGTTTGGTTTGGTGTTTTGTTTTGGGGTTTTTTTGTCCTCACTAAAATGCTACTTTTGAACTTTGAAGTGGTGCAAAGCTGCCAAATTGTGTATTGCCCAGAGACTACCACCAGATAGCAGTGTTGTTTCTGTGCTTGATGAGGCAGGAGTTGATCTTTAGCAAAATATCAGCCTTGTATTAAATGGAAAGGCTGATGGAATTGACTCCCTTCTTGGTAAAGGCTGCTATGTATTCAGCTCACATATCTTATTAGAGCAATTAAATTTAAATAAAAAATCTCCTTGGAAATTATGTTTTAACTGATTTTGATGTTGAAATCAAATACATGGTGTCAGGTGATATCATGACAAGTTTGGGTTCATTTGGTGTCCTTTCTATAGTAACACTGTACCTTTATAATAGTATAATATGAGGCGTGTGCCCAATAAATTAAAAACCAAACCACTCTGCAGAGTTCAGTCCATATTTCACAAAGGTAACTAGACTTCAGCTTTGAATTAAGTATCCATTTCTTCTACCATCAGTCTAAGCATTTGTCTGGTTGTCAGGGTTGGCCCTCAACGCCGGAATGTGACTTCTAAGAGTTTTTATGTCTGCAGGGTGCAAGAGTCATAACCTGTGAATTGTTCATAATTTTTTTAATAGTGCAATTTTTGACTGCATGTTGCAAAATTAGCTATGATGTCACCTTGCCAAAGACTAACGCAGAAGTTCCAAGAGTGAATAAAGGAACTAAAATATTACTGGCTATGCAGTTATCTTTGGACAGTCTCCAGGCTGAAGATGTTTTTTCATTGTAAACTACTAGAGGTCTCAGTGTGAGACCATTTCTTTGGACCCACCACAGGGACCCCATGAGTGCCAAACCCAGAGCGGGAGGAAAATTATTGTCAAATACTCAAGGAAACCCAGCAAGTGTGGTCTCATCACCACATAAATCCCCATGTAAGTCAGTTTTGCTGCATAGTTTCTTTGTTAAGGCCTCTCTTTAAAGCTGCAATGTCAAAAATTTGAAGTCAGAACAAAAATGTAGAAAAGATTGCTTTGGGCAAGTGTACTTTCAGCTCTTAGTGCAAGTGCAGTACATCCTGATTCAAATGGATGAATGCTTTATAATTAACTTAATTATTTTCTCATTTAAGAATAGCTGGTTTACTCCCAGTTATTCAGAGTGTGATGTATTAGCATGCACATTGTTCATCAGTAGCTACTGGCACTAAAATGTCAATGCTGCGGATGAAAGAGCTCTAAATTATTGACGAAGTGTTTTGTTTTATATGTGCTACAGGAATCAGAGGAACCTCTGAAACTCTGCCTGTATCTGCAACATAAACAAAGCATTCCTCCCAAGGAATCGACTCTTAAAGATGACGAATGGATATCTTACAGTGGCCAGGAGGTTCTTACTGTCTTGTTCTTGAGAGTACCAAGAAGTGCATGTGTGCACACACATTCCCTCCCCGCTGCCCCCAACCCAATTTCAGACCGGCTTTTGGTAGTTCTGCCTCACGTCTTAATGTGCCACCCATGACCATTCCAAAGTGCCAGTTTCATTCACCAGACTGGAGAAGCTCAAGCATATTTGTAGTAATTCCCTGGAATCATGCTCTAGAAGGAATAGGATACATGTTTGAATGCATTCTTTTAAATAAAATAGCATTTTAACTATATTTTCTTCCTTCTATCTACGTAGCGTACTCTGCCCTTAGCAAGTGTAGTCTTCTCAGTATACTCATTCTGAGGTGTTCTATTACTACTGAATCTTGGGATGAAAGTGTGGATTTCGGAAAGTCTTCACTCGGGCTAATACAATTATCTCACTTCTTCTTGCCCTCTTTGAGTCTTTGAGTCCATTTATCCTGAAAAATAAGAAGGGAAGAACTGTTATGACAGCAGCAGTATTTGCAAACAGATTTAAGTGATGCCATTTGTAGATTCTGCTCTTTTTCTGTTTACAGCTATGCTTTCTCCTCTGTGGTGTGAGAGTGACTTTGCAAAAGGAGGGGAAAGAGGAATAATGGATTCTATGCTGAAATTCTAACCATGTATGTGATGGCCTCTTCATTGGAAAGAGAATTTTACTTGCCTAAAAATTAAGGCAAGTACGTTGCAGCAAAGGGAATCCGGTATGCTATCTCCCAAGATATCCACGAAGTCCCATGGTAGAAAAGCTGAGGAAAGAAAGCACTGTTGGAGAAAAGCACTGTTATTGCTCTGTGCAAAATCTTTTCTAACTGATCCAAAAGTGAAGAAAGCAGCAGTGGTTAAAGCTGTAGGACTGCTAATGCAGTAGAAACAGCAGAAGTGCTCAATGTGTTTGAAAAGGGGAGAACAGAGGGATATTCTGTGGTAGCTGGAAACCTCCTATTTTTCTCTTGAAATGAAAAAATGAGAAACTTGGTAGGCTGGTGCAGACAGCTTGTAGGTGTAACTTGGAAATGGAGCATTTTGCCCTAATATTTCAAAACCACCTAACTTCCTACCCCCTGCCCCAAATACTCCAACCCAACCTGCCAAGAAAACACCAAAACCCCAATACCGTCATGTGATGAGACACTGCTGTTAGCAGGACTGCATAACTCCCTGTTTAGACACATGTTTGTTGGTTTGGCACAGCAGTGCTGTGACCTTCTGGACTACAGTGAGCTTTACATAACCCTGTCCAGGTCCATGGAAGCCTTTTGGTAACTCACAGATGTGGCTTGTATATTCTTTGCTTTTTAACTGGACCAGAGGCTCCTTTGGTGAAGTACCACCTTCTGCTTCTCTTTTCCCAAATACCCCCTTCCCTAGCAGTCTGGAAACTTTCCTTGTCCAAGAGAATTGGACCATAAAATTCTCATATACAGTTCCTAGGTTTAGAAAACAGCCTCTGAAGCTCCTGAATCTTCTGAAGTACAGCACCCCAAGTAATTATCAGCTTGCAACCAGTTGTGGTTGAAGCAGCAAAGTGGCTGGCAGTGACCTTTAACAAGAGTTTGCTAGATCTGTAATGATGAGGGAATGAGTCTGATCCTGATAATCATTAGCTGGTGAGGATCTGCTTAAAGCCCCTGAACAGAACTGAGAACAGATGTTCTTCTTGGCTTGTACAAGGCCTGGTGGGATGCTTCATCCTTCAGTGCTGTGGAGTCAGTCTAAATAGACATGACAATTCTGTGGAAGTCCTGAGGAGATTGATTCAGTTGCTTTTAGGGTACCGAAAGGTTGATTTATTAGCTGAAAAGTAAGTACATGTGCATAGTAGAAAATGATACGGTAGGGTGCAGCAACTGGAAACTAAAGCCATCCTACTGCAGACTGAAACGACTCTCTTTAATAGTGGAAGAAATTAACATTTGGAAAAAGTGATGAAAGGGTACTGGTGACTTCTGTACCAACAGAGCTGCTCATTCAAGACTGCTCATCTTTCAGACAGGATTTTTCGGATTTTCTAGAATAAGCCGTATGACCAATACTTAGACATTTTGTTGGACTGGCCTTTTCTGGGCTTAATGCATGAACACTAATGTCTCAAATGTCTGCTCAGTACATCAGTTTCAGTTCTGCTTTTGATTCCGTTAATGTTGCTCATGGCCCCTGAGCATAGTGCTGATGGAGAAAATTGGCCTACCATTTCTAAAATTTATGGTACTGGTTGAATGTTGAACTGACATTTGACATTCCAAAAGTGAAATTTGGAAGAGTATGCTTTTTTTCTACGACATAGATTCTATATTTGTTGGCTTCAAACATAATTGGAGACAAACTACTGAAGCCAATGCTTTCTTTTTGTAGTTTTGATGAGGAAAATGATGACAGTCATAAGGCCTGGGGTCAGGATATCGTATGTTTTTAAAGACCTCTAATTAGTAAAATGGTAAAAATGGTCTAAAAAGAGAAAGCATGGATGGTGAAAGAAATTTTTTAGCAAGACCAGTGATTTAAAACAAACTATCTCTAGAAAAAAGACTTATATGAGGGGTTAGCACTGGGTTTTTGCAGCTGACAGGATGGTTTCTTTGTCCCTGTTGGAGATCTCACCTTCTTTTCCATTTCCCTCCCACTCTTCCAACTCACACACACCACACACCTTCTCTTAGTTTTGCTGGCATTTATCCAGTAGCCAGTTTGTGTAATACTGCACACAAGCATTTCTTGCAGAAGGTATCTGAAGGTATGGCTGCTGTCATGTGTGTTATTGAAGTCTGTTTTCAGTCTTTCTCTGCCACAACACACACCTCTGTTATGACAATGATGGATGGCAATACTCAACAAATTACATTTTAAAAATGAGTATTTATTATGCACAAGTAACAATAATTGTCTTCTCTGGCCTCCGGTATGTCTCAAACTATGTAGTAGAAAAGTAGAAGCAGTCTTCTACTGGGTTTTGATACTTTTGGCTAAAAAACTAGAAGTGGTTTAGCGTTGAAAAATATTAAAAGTTGAAAGGAGAATTGATGGAAATTAAGATTAACCTTCCAGTTTGGCTAGCCTAAATTTGTAATACTAGTGAATTTTTTAATGATCATTCTTAAACTAAATGGAGCCCCTGCATTATCTGTGGGTAAATGCTTTTCTTTCTTCTGAAACATAATTTTAGACTGGACTGAGTTGAAGTTGGCATCATTCCCTGTGCTCCCCATGATATCAAAGTGCACCATATATTTTAACTTTTTAGTAGCTTCTGCCAATGAAAACATAAGTTATAATTAATAGTCTCAGCAGTTTTGCTGCCAAGGGTTCTTGGCCATAGTTCTTAGTTTGTTTTATGCTGCAGATGCATACCTCTGAACCTTGTTAACAATTTTTTTTTCCTTGCCAATTATTAAAGGCTACTGCTGGCCAAAGAGCTGGCCCTACTCTAAAAAAAAAGCCCCCAAACCAACCGTGGCTATTAAAGAGTTAATTTGATCCTGAGAAAATATTTTTTAGA
This sequence comes from Atrichornis clamosus, assembly GCA_013400975.1. NCBI lineage: Eukaryota > Metazoa > Chordata > Aves > Passeriformes > Menuridae > Atrichornis > Atrichornis clamosus. The sequence continues at coordinate 68,121 of WBMZ01011729.1, read as the reverse complement.
TAGCAAGACAGGAGCTAAGGACAAAAAAGGAGCTAAGGTTCTTGTTGAGGTTAAAGCAGCATCTCACTTATCAGCCAATTAATTTTTCTAAAATAATTTTGTCAGTAGAGTTATATTGCAGATGGAGTGTGTTCTGATGCTGAAAAATGACTCTACACAATAAATGTATGGGTTAGCAGGTTGAGGTCTTATCTCTTTGCTCTCAGGAGCATCATGTAATTAATTGCCCTAATAATCTCCACCCTATAATACTAGTAAAATCTCTTCCATGGTGATATGATACTTTTTAATTATTAAAGTATATATGTGTTTCTAAATATATGATCTGATTTCTGAATGTAGAGGTAGTTTGGGAAGTGCAACTCTAACACAGGACCTTTAGGAAAAGGTAATTTTTCTTGCCAAAAACATAGGTCCACTCTCCCTGGATTATTTTTCATTCTCTGTTTGTGGGGTTAGACCACACAGTGTGGCTTTATATTATTGACAACTGAAATTGGCTGATGAACTTGCTTTTGCTGAATTTGCTGTTAGACAAGTGTTTTCCTACCCTGTAGAAATGTTTAATTTTTTTCCCCTGCTTTGCCTTCGTGGTAGTCCTGCTAATGTAACATAAGCTGGATATTGGTGTGGCAAGACTCTGATGTCTCGTTCAGCTCTTTGCTTTTCTTCCAAATAAGCTTTTGTTCTGCTTATATCACTTTTTGTGACTGAGCCTCCTGTGGAAGTCACGGTGTGGGTGGTTCAAGCACTGTATCTGATCAGGTGCTGTTTACGTAGGGCATCTGATTAATGAGCATGTCTGAGTGGGATTAATTCTGTAATAAGTGCCTTGGACAGACACAAATCTAAGGAATGGGTTCAGGCTATCTTATACTGTCATATTCTGTAGTGCTTAGTGACTGTGCTGAGGGAAATTTCAAATGGAAACCTCAGAGTTGAAAAATCTACCTGTAATTTATGTCTCTTCTAGTATTGTCGTTTCAATACTTCTTCTACTTTTCCAGAACTATAATGATTCGAAGAGAGCTAATTAAATGTCTTAGTGCTATGCAGGATTCTGTTGGTACTTGAGATATCCCAGCAGGTAGTGCCTAAATGTGTCTGAAGTTCAGCTTTGTCTTCTTTTTAAACATGATTCTTCTCCGTCCTTTATTTCTTTTTTTCACCTAGTAATATGCTACTTTTATGTACCTAAATGTTTCTCGTACATGTTTTGTACTTACACTCCTCTATACTATGTCAGCCTTATCAAAAGAAGAATCTGAAATGCTCATGTAATTCAGGAATCTCAGTTTGCTTCGGTCTTTTAATAAATTCCATAATATGCTTAGTTTTTAGGAGGGTGATGTTTCCTATTTTTTTTAGACATTGCGGTATTTCATGAGTCATAGGAGTGTCAGATATTTCTGAAAGCCTTGTGTTTAAAGGGAAAGAAATCTTCAAAGAAATAAACTTCCCTGAACAGATTTTGTTAGATGCTCTAAACTGAACTTCTGCTGTCAGGACAAGTTTTTGTGTCCTACTTGAATTTCTGAAGTAATTTTTACTGTATCAAAGGTGTTGGTTTGAGTGCTTGGCAGGATATCCTGAAGGTCAATGACTTATTCTTGTCATTGCTATAAAGCTGAGTTAGAGAAGTTTCTTGTTTAGCACCCAAATGGAATGTGAATTAAAAATTCCTAAATTGCTGACTTGCAATACTGAGTGGACCACCCATACTGCTGTAACAATTCCATCAACAAAGCATTCCACCTCTTCTGAAAAAGAAGAGCTGTGGAAGGGCTCACCAGATGCTAAACATGATATGGAAAAGATTATTGATCTTGATCTGTTATGATTTGTAAAGCTTGAGGGTAGTGATTGCTTGCAACTTTGGCAACATTCTGACCATGCTTGCCCTCCCTACTGGATTTGCGCTGGTAGAGAACCAAGAACTAACAGGATTAGAGGGGCTGAGGCTGTCAATGCAATGTTTGACATCGTATCTTAGCGTAGTTGTGCTGGCTCAGGTGCAATAGCAGTAAAATAGGTAATGTAAGGCAATGTAGGGAGCCTGCATTGAAACCTGAACCTTCCAGATGGAAGGTAAATCCTGGAAGAGAAATTCCATTTTGATGGTATCAAGAACAAATGAACAAGAAACTGCTTATTTTTCCTGTCAAAGTTTGATTAATAAAAAGCAGGTTTTGAGATCTTGAGAGCTTTTTGTTGCTAGAATATTATTTTGATCAAATAAGCAGTAAGAAATAAGGGTTGTTTTTTTCTTTTTCTTTTTTGTCTTCCCTGTTCAGGAAATAGAAAAAAAAAATAGTGTGAGAGAGCAAACATATATTGACTTGCATCGTAAAACACTGAAATGACTTGGAACTATAAGCTTTCTGTCTTGCCACAACTTCTTGCTATAATTCTTTTCCAGTTTAGTGGTTTACCTACAAACATCCAGCAGTACTGTGCAACTTGGTAGGCAGAAGATCTGGCAACCAGAATTCTGTGTGTAGAGCGATCAGTCTTTGTGTGTTTCTGTGGAAGAACTGATGGGACATGCTATGCTGTAAAAAGTTAAAATGGAAAATTAATACCTGACTATGTTTAAACAGAAATATAATCTATTTGCTCTCTACAAAAGCACACTAGATTTCACAGGCAGATGGTGGGATCTCCTTGCTCCTTTTCATTGCTGTAGTCTGTCATCCAACATGAGCTGATGTAGTCCACACGGAACTCGGTAACACTGCAGCTTTCTAATAAACTCCAGTGGAAGCAGCTATATTTAAAATCTCTCACGTGTCTCTTGCAGTTGCTGCAGTGTATATAGACCTAAACTGTGTTCCTGAAAGCCTCAGCCTATGGAAGATACCATGCCAGAAAAGTTTAGAAGCAGACAATAACTTTCTCACCCACAGGTTAGTAGTACCCATGTGGCAAATGTATTATTTTTTGTTACAAAATTTATTAACAAATTATACATTTGGCTTCTCTTTCCCCCATAGAATCACAGAATTAGTTGCCTTGAAAAGGATCTCTATAGGCCACCTGGTGCAATCCCCTGCCTAGAGCAGAGTGGACTCACAGAATATTGAGTTGGAAGGGACTCACAAGGATCACCATATCCAACTCTTAAGCGAATGGCCTGTACAGGGATTGAATCCACAACCTTGATGTTACTAGTACCATGCTCTGACCAACTGAGCTAGATCAGGCTACTAACACATGGTGAAAAGTTATTATTTAACTCCCTCTCTGTGACTAGAAACGTGTGATCTTTCTTATTGTACCTACAATAATGGCTAAGGTTGTTCTGAGTTACCAGCTCTGAGCTGCTTTACTGACAGCATGCTAAATCAGTCACTGAGTAGCTGCAAATAGCTGCTTTAATAGCTTCATAAAGTTGCAGCTAGTATTAAAAAAAAAAATAAAACAAAAACACTGAAAAATACCTTTGCTTTGGTTCTATGGGTATGTGCTTTCCCTGAGGTGATGCAACATACAGGTACGAGTGTGTGCCAGTGTGTGGCAGCACCTAACTGGCAGAGCTTCTTGGACAAAAACTGTGCCCCTATTGAATGTGAGGAACTATTTTCAAGCTCTTTCTGAAGAGTGTATATGGAAAAAATTGCAAGCCTTACGATGGAAAGCTTTTGTTTTTCCCTTCTTGAGTATGGGATCTTATTGTGAGGTTGGAGAGGTGTGCCTCTGCCACCAACTGCTGGCCTGAAAGAGGGGAGACCCTGCTAGTCTCTGTGAAGCTGCTTTTCACCACAATGTCAAGTAGATGGCAGGGTGTGGTAAATACTTAAAAAAAAAAAAAAAAAAAAAAAAATCTTAGGAAATTGTTTAATTAAAGTAAGAGCTCCACTACTTATGTCTGAGGCTACACAGAGGGAGCCTGACACTAGGTACATTTTTCAAACCGTTGGAAGAGAAAAAAATTAATTACAGTCCCAGTCACAAGTTGAGGTCATTTATATGGCTGAGTATGCTTTATGTAGCTGGACTTGTAATGTGATATTTATTATGTTCTTAAAAGGAGACCATACTCTAAAGAGGTAAAATTAAAATTCTCTTGTGGGAGGTGGTGGCACTCTTCATTGAAAGCAAGTAGTCTGATTTCTTTTGCTGCTGTGCATCCTGGTGGCATTTTGAAAGCTGTTCAGTTCAGTAATATGGGTATTGCACGAGTTCCTGTTTTGGTCTAATAATGTGAAAGGCAGAAGAAAATGTGGTTTGCTAGAAATGCTGCAACTTGTGGAATGGTACAGACAGAACTTTGAGCTGCTCTTACTTTTGTGCAACACTGGTAAATTCCTCTTGTAAGGACAGCAAGTGGAGAGTGAATCTGCCTTTACCTGTGGGCTAATGATCTTTCCTGTCTTTTCTTATTTAGGTCTCTCAGTCTTGGGCTGAGTTGCAACACAGATGAAGCAACCAGCCATAGTTAACATTGATTTTTGGTAAAGGAAGCAGCTTGTTTGAGGCATTTATTTTTGCTTGCCGTGTTCTGCGATTACAAAGCTTAGGCAGCGCTATCACTTGAAGTAAACTGGTGCAAAGTTTTTGGAATACAATGAAAATTGATTTTTGGTGTGTGGGTGTGAGAAGTCCTGGAAGGAACTACTTCAAACGTACCAATTGTACTGGAATTGGTATGTGTCAGGATTGTAGATTATAAAATTTGAACTGCAAATAGTAACTCCAGACTTTGTTACTGTGATCTAAACTGCTGGAGCCACAGAACTGTCAGGGCTCTTTAGGGAAAGCCCATGCAAAGACAAGAACAGGGCAGGACTATCCCTTCACTCTCATAACCTCCTCTCAGCAGTGACTCACAGCTGAGAATAGATGTTTGTGGCTATATATAGGGCTAGTGGATATGAGCTGTCACAAAATCTTTACTGAAGATAAGAAAGGAAAGAGGGATCCTGCAAAGAAGCATATCACTTAAAGAGTAGACCTTAAGCATTTGGAGATGTGATGTGATGTTACTGTGTATTTCAGGCTTGGTTTTAAGTTTCTCATCTCTTATTCTGCAAGGTGAATTCTGAAATAGAGAAGTTGCTTACAATAATAAAATTCAGTTTTTATTTGTTGTGTCATTTTGGAGGATGTATAAAGAGGTTCTGACTTCTCAGCAGCTCAAAGGTGTGTTTGTTTTGGTAGCAATTTGCTCACAGAGTTTTATGATGGTGCAATGACAGAAATTGGTTGGTCTATCAGTACAAACCTTTTAGGACTGAGATCATATTCCATTGGCTGACTTGCATGAAATTCAAATGTTAATTTACATTTTTTGGAAAAGCACATGAAGCCAAAACTGCTACTTAAAACATCTGGAGTGAATACATACTGCATTTGGTTCAGTCCATTCATGTGTTGGGATTGAGCTCATTGAGGGGAAAGGAGGAGAAGGTGGAGGGCAGCACAGGAACATTTCTTTTCCTCTCTGTATTTCCTCCCTCTTCTCTGTTAAAGAAGTTTGGCATTTTACTGATTAAATTATTCCCAGAGTTTTAACATCTTTTTCACTGAACCAGCTTGTGATTGGAGCAAAGAGACTGAATTAAAAAACCAACCTAATGCAACTCTATAGTGTTTATTTCACACAATCTGTTACTGAGAGACTGGGGAGAAAGTTATAGAAAGCTCTGTATTCACTGTATATCTTTATTGGGAATATTGAACAGTGTTCTTGCATAGAGTAATAGACAGTAATATGAGAAACTAATTAAAATATTGTTTGCTGGTTGTTGTCTGGTGCAGGTGCTTAAAAATTACTGTGGGAAGTGAGGGGGCAAAATTGAAATGTTACTGTTTTGTTAAAAAAGGATTCTTCAGCCCCTTCTTCATATTTTTATTTTTAAAGCACTTACTGCCATTCACTCCCACCATAATAGTTCAACAAATGGCTTCTTTCTGCAAAATGGAGCTGAGATGGACTGTTAATGATTGCTGAAAAATACATTTTAATAAAAGTAAAACATTAGGCTAAATAAAAGCAATGACTTGAAGAAACAAGCCTTGAAGTTACTAATCCTTGTATGAATTAAAATTCAAAATATCTTATTTGAATGTTCCTGTATAAGGAATTATTTTCCTGTGGTAAAATGCAACGGTAGAAGCATAGCTGTAAAACAGGGGGCAATATATACAGACTGTTATCCAGATGGAATGGAAAGATTTATTTATCACTTCATAAATTTATCAGATTTTAAACATATATTTTATGTTATCTACACTTGTGATGGCTCTGTGCTGCTATATCTGGGGAATGGAAGCTCCTAATTCATCACAGGGGTTTGAGAGGTCCTCAACTACCACGGCAGGTATGAGACTTCAGGGAAAACGAAATTTTTTTTTTCCGTCTCATTTTTTGGTATACTTTTGGGGATAGAAGGCATTTCCTTTTCATTTGATAAATCTCTTTAAATATGGCAAAGTAAGAAAATGAAGTCTGAAAAGGAGAAATGAACAGAGCATCAGGATAAATTCTTTGGAACTGGATGTTCAAGTTCATAGTTTTTGTGGGGTGTTTTTTGTTTGTTTAGGGTTTTGCTTGGTTTGGGGGGTTTTTGTTTGTCTTCGTACCACAAAACCGGATACACTGTTCTAGATGTGCTCTTACAAATAGAAGGTAGAAGGGAATAAACAATTTCATTAGCCTATTAACATGCGTTATGGTATGTAGTTGATTTTCTTTGCTGCAAGGAAAGGCATACTCCTGACTGTTTGTCACTTGCTGTCTATCAACACACCCAGATTTTCTCTGCACAGATAGTCTCTAGCTTATCAGTCCTTGGCCTGTACTGTGCTGTGGAGTTATCCTATCCTATGTTCAGGGCTTGATACTTGCATTTGTTGAACTTCTCAAGCTTCCTTGCCAGCCCGTTTCTCAAGCTTGTACAGGCTCCTCTGGGTAGCAGCCTCCTTCAGTGTTTTGACTGCTCCCAATTTGGTGTCTTATACCTATTTGCTGAGAGTGAACTCTGCCTCCATTCTGGCTATTACAAATAACATCAAGTGCTATTGACCAAGTCATCATTCTTTGAGGAATGTCCCTGCTACGTGGCTGCCAGCTGGACTTTGTTCAGTAGTCCTGTCAAGGACTGAAGTTTGACTGGCCTGTGCCTCCCAAGAGACTTTTGATACCATTCTTTAAGGTGAGTACAACCTTTGTCTTTTTCTAGTACTGGGAATCACCTCCAATCATCATGACCTTTCTTTGAGTCTCCATAAAGTATGATTGCATCAATACAAAGGTTTTAGGGTCCTCCTTGTCTGCAGAAATATACGTCAGCTTCTTCCACTATTACACTGCTGAAGGGCAGAAACAGATGGAGCAACTATTACTGAGTTGCCATTTCTGTCAGGAAGAGATGCCTGGCAGAAGCAGAAAAGGAGATTTCTAAAGGGCTTTCTGGGTGGAAATATTAGAGCAGAAAAGTCTAGCAGCCTAGCTCTGGCATCATGAGTAGTTAAAAACACTGTGTGTGTATGCCTGTAAACAAAGACAAGGAAAACATTGCATGCTGATGAGGTTTTTGGTTGGTTTGTTTTGGGTTTCTTTTATTATTATTTGTTTATAAACATCTCAGTAGTTGCACAGAGTGTTTAAACAACTGACCAAGCACTTAAAAGCTGTTTTGATCCTTTGCAATTGCAAGTGCAAAGGAGTCAAAGAATGTCTAAGACACTTCTGTGTTCTTCTGCGTGGTGTGGCTTGAGTGCCAAAGGGAAGGTGTTCTGGGTGGTTTTTGGAGAATTTGCTTTGGGAAAATGTCATGCACTGTCCTGTCTGGAAAAAGAGCATGTGGAGCTTTTTCACTGCAGTAGGAGCAGCACAGTCCCGATGTGTGAGTGCAGTTAGGCTTGTTTTGGCTTAGAAGGGCATCTGATGCAATTTGATATTCCATAAAATTTCACTAGCATATATACTAGTTGTATTTCTCTCTGCCTTTGGGTTCAGAACACAAACAACAAGACTTAACTCTGTCCGTGTTGTAATGTTAAGTTTTAAGGCAGTTATTTTGGAAATGATGCTTGAACTGTGCTATGGAGAGGTCATGAGGGCAGAACAAGTCATTGTTAATGTCTAATTGTACTTTACTTTAGTTGACTTTATAAGAGGCTGCCATGTCATGTTTGCATTGAAGTTTGAGACCTGAAAAGGATTGCAGATAGATTTGGCTCTGCAAGATACTAGAAAAATGTGGAGGATCAAACACTTCAAGGAAAAACATAAGCAAGTTTTTATTTCAGACTATGTCATTGTGGCTTACTGAGGTCCTTCCTCAGAAAGTAAGTGGCTCATCTACACTAACTGGCTATTCTGCTGGCATTTGTCAAGAAGATGCATTGATGTAGAGTAAATAGAAAGTTTATGGGCACTTTACTGATTAGCTTAAAATATTCTGCTTATTTTGTTTTTGTTTGTTTTCTTTAACCTGTCCTTGAATATGTGAATGTGGGGAAAGATTCTGTCCTGGATTGCGACAAGCGATATAGTCAATCTCTTCATTTTCTAACTTCTGTGTGAAACAATAAGCTGAAAATGGGGCATGGAGCCGATTAAATCACCATACCGTGACATTATAATGAGATGAAAATCTGATGTCAGTCTGCTTGTAAATTCAGGCCAGCAGGAGCTATGCATGGTTCGTTGACAAATAATAAGATCATTTAGCCAAGGTGTATATCACGTTACAGCATGGGATCTAGGTACTTTGTGCCAAAAGCAAAATTTACAGGGAAGCAAAGCTACAAAACTGCTGCTTCCAAAGTACATGCTGGGAAGGCTCTCTGTAAGGATTAGGTATGTAATGATGTGCTTATGCTCTTCAAGGCTAGGACAAAAAGGCAGTAGAGCCAACTGGCTGCACATTTGTAGTGGGATCTGGCATGGGACTTGTCACTGCCATAGAGAAACAGAGCCTGTGCCTCTGTTCCTCTTTAACACCGGTAACAGCAGTGAATAAAATCTTCTGCCTTTGTTTATTGTTCTTTTGGTGTTGTGTTTCCTCATCTTATTAAACAGCAGAAGTTGTGAGCCAGTCAGTCAATACCAGTAACACAGAGCTATATTATGTTGCTATTCAAAGACAAGAGGAGCTGGCATTCCTCTTGGTTAAATCCAGAAGTTTGTGTTCACTGGGCATGCTCTAGCCTAAAGTTTGTCAAGAATTTTCTTTGTGTTTGGCTCTTGATATGAGCCCCATAATGCTTGGCCTGTCTGTGTTTACTTAATTTGGTACTGCTTTCATATGGTCAAGCTTTTTTTTTTTTTTTTTTTTTTTTTAATTATCTTTTACTCTCGATTGCCAAACATTGTGTGGTGCTGAAAAATCCCCCAGTGAGGAAAAGCAGAACAGGATACCCAGGCATTGGCTAGTGGGCCTGGCTGCATCTGTTCTGAGATCTGCAGAACAAGCCAAAGGTGACAGCCTCTCAGTCCAGGGGATGCAGGGTTGTCTCTCAGGTTGAGTGCAGAATTAGCCAGAAGGCCCGTGTGGGTACTGATACTGAACAGTGCCCAACATGATCACACAATAAGCTGAGTTGGAAGAGACCTACAGGGATCCTCAAGTCCAACTTCAGGCACGGCACAGGATCAATCCTCAAGAGCCACACCATGTGCCTGAGAGCATTGTTCAAACACTTCTTGAACTCTGCCAGGTTTGGTGGAGTGACCATTGCCCTGGGAAGCCTGTTCCAGTGCCCAGTTACCCTCTGGGTGAAGAACATTTTGCTAAAATCCACCTATACCTCACCTGACACAACTTCAGCCCACTCCCTTGGATTCTGTCACTGGTCACCTCAGAGAAGAGATCAGTGTCTGCCCTCCTCTTCCCCTCACAAGGAAGTTGTAACTGCAATAAGATCTCCCTTCATTCTCCTGCTTCCAGAGCACTAGAATAGGATAATGTTTTCTACCTGTTTTTGGAGGGACTGGGCCATCTGGGATCATCAGCTTTAGCTAGGCCCCAACTTCACTTGGATTGCACTCCTTCATTCTTCTATGACAGGGAAGTTAGTTGTCTTCCTAGAAAACCACCTCAGGTCTGGTGGGACCTCAGCTACCCAAATCAGTTGTTTGTTTCAAATATAAAGATTAATTATGAACTGACCTTTGGCTATGGGTAGTTGCTCACACACAGAGCTCTTATTCAGCTGATGAATCTGTAGGCACTCAAATTGACTTTGCAGAGCATCAATTTTGACTGGGCAGTTTCCAGGGAGGGCTGACAAGGAATGTTTAGTCACTAGACCTCTCTGTTTCCATGATGTTGCGTCACAAAAAATTGATGCTTGGCCAACTTGTGGTTTTTAAATTTAGAGTACTTAAATCACACAACTAGAACATTCTGTTGCTTCTTCCAGTCTCATGATTGCTAATGAAAACTGAGTTGATGTAGGTAAGACACCACAGGATGCTGTTGGGATACATCTTAATTTCGTTTCAGTTAGAGGGTGCAAAAATTGTTGAAAGTGTACTGCTAGTCATCACAGTTGTTGAAAGAGTAATTGTTGGATGGAGTGACAAAGGTGAAGATTTAAAACCAGAAAGGCCCCAGAGCACAAACTAACCCCTCTGGTGTTCAAAAGTCTGGAAATTTTCTCTTGCGATTGTACAACGTGCACAAAATATATGGCTCAGTGTAATGATTTTCTTTAAACTTGCTGAGGGCTTGCTTTAATCATCAAAGAATGGAGTCAATAGGCAGTTATGAGAAACTGAATGGTCCTACTGTGTTTGATTTGAGATTGTAGATGTATCTAAAGGCAAGTCATCTCTGCAGAATGCAGCCACTAAGGATTTACTGAACTGGCCACTGGATGCTAATATTGCTCTGCAGAAACCAGTGGTGTAAAGTTTATTCTTTGGATTAATATTACAATAGCTGCTCCAATGCCAGGAGCAATCTATCACTTGTTTTCTAAACCGGAATAAAGAGTGGGTAAAGTACTAGGATGAAACATACACTTTGTTTTACTCACTTGAGAGAATGAATAGAGAAGTGTTTTTTATTTATATTTGACCTGTATTAAAGTACATGAGATTTCAGAATCATCCACAGCAGTATATTTTGGCTGATGAAAATAACTTCATTTTTCCAGTCAGCCCTTTTAAAATTTCATTAATCTGTTCTACTGGTCTTTGCTACTTTGAAATAGCTTGCAGAAGGGAATTTTCTTTGCTAACTCAATATACTCAAAATCAGGACTGAAAATCCTGATACTGATCGAAAAAATCCACAACATCTGTGGCAATTTAAAAAATCCTGTAGTTGTGGGCAGAATTCTAGGATGTGCAGGACTTCTGAATTTGAAGACAGCGGCTTCTGTCCCTATGTCTAGGAGTTCATACTTGATTACACAGTGGAGAGAGAACTTTATTCACTGTTAAAATATTTGTCAAGGAGATACTTCTAATCTTCAAGTGGCTATCAGAGGCTTAAATGAGGGTTTGCCTTCTTTGTTGTTTTGTTTGCTTTTTTTTTTTTCTTTTTTATAGGAATGTCTTGTTTTGTTGAAGGCTCAGAAATTACAAAGTTGCCAACTGGTTCTCTGTTACCACAAAAATTAGTGTGCAGAATGCTCAAAGCAGCATACTTCTGTTCAACCTCATGATCCTTTCAACAAGGAAACACTGGATTTGGCAAACCTAACTGTCATATTGAAACACTTGAGTGAAGATACACTTTCTCTGTTTCATGTCAGTCCAGTATGACATCTCATGTGCTGGAGCTAGCCTGAAAAATCATTACACCCCAGAGATGCAGCCTCTGGGTGCAAGTAATCAATTGATGAAATGGTAACAGTGCTGACTTCGTTACTCAGCCTTAGCTTTTCCCTTTAAGTATGTCTTAGAGATAATACTAGCCTGAAACGAGCTGGTTTTAGTACTAAGAGAGAAGAAAGTGTCTTCTTCAAAGTTTTGTTAGCTGATATGGAGAAATGTAAAAGAGTTTCTGTAAGATTCTTCTGTTGTAGGGAAAGTGAGTAGCTGTTTAACAGTAGGACCCATTTGTTGTATTTTAAAGGAAGGCTTAGAAAAAGAAGCTTGTAAGGCACTAGCCTGACTTTAATGAGGGTTACTGTACTGCTTTGCTGTCTGTCTTCAGATCACAGATGACTGTCAGGAATTCAGAGGTGGAAGAAACTGGACATCTCAAAGATGGTCCTGTCCATTAGCCATGTACTCTGACTTCTGTTCCTGTTAGTCTTCATGTGTAGTGCTCATTATAACTCACTCACTCTGAGGCATCTTAAGGACCTTTCCCCTCTGGGAGGTCTGGCTGCCGAGGTTCATGGCCAGCTTAGAGATGGTGAGGCTGAAGACAGACCCCTGGATGTGGTCCCACCTCGTTCTTAACTGCAGCCCTGGCAGTAGGAGACAAAAATTCCCACCAGCTGAACTGTGGTGGCTGACTCCTGCTCACAGCAAGAGGTTGAGCTCAAAGCTTGCAGGAACCAGGAACAGTGCAGGCAGAGCCCTGCTTGGGGCAAAGCAGTAGGACAGTTCTGGGGACAGGGTTTGAGGAGCAGCATTGATTACCGTAAGATAAATTGTCAGTAGAATTGTCTTGTTAAAGTTTAGGGCTTGGCGTGCTTCAAAGACCCCACACCCAAGGGGAGGTTAACAAAGCTTGGGAAGAAGAGTGCTACTGATAGTGAACACAAAGAATGCAGAAATTACAGGCCACAGGGATATTTGGCAAGAACACGTGAGATAAGAAAGAATTAACTAAACTAATTCAGCAACTGTGTTGAAATAGTTCCAACTGGATAAAAGGTAATTCTGGCAGGGGGAGATCATGACCACTAAATGACCTCTGACTCAAATGAACAATGAATCATGCACAGTAGCTAATAATGAATTACATACTATCTTGCTCATTCAGTCTTTTTATGAGCAACCAATAATAGTTAATAAACATTGAATATTTATTAGATAAGTGTAATATATTTGATTAACAGCATATAAATAATGATTGTCTTCTCTGCTTGTGGTGCCAGCAAAGTGGATTTACCACCTTACACCCATCTATGGGCAAATATGAAATAAACCATAACTTGGTGGCTTACTGCACACTGGGTAATGAATCCTGATTTTGGGACAGCAGTTTTGTGGTGACCCAGATGGGACAAGCCTAAAAGGCCTTGCCCAGTTCAGCTGTGAACCTGAAGCAGAGGGGTGTGCCCAAATGGATTCCAGCACACACCAGCTTTTGGTTTGGGGACCCTGGATGACCCATCCTGTGTACAGGGTATAACCTATGGTTGTGCTAGGACTGAACTGTAACGTGGGGGTTGCTTCGCCCTGTGGCGCATAGAACATGAGCCCGACATGTACAGACAAATGGCAAACTGTTGATGTTCAGAAATATAAATTCTGTAAAAACAATGTAATGACTTTCTAAAACCATATAAAATTGAGATTGGTTCCTAACCTGCATGAATTTGGGGCAAGGAGAATATTCTAACCAATGCATGTGTCAAAAATTTGTGGCGTTTTTACTTATTTGCTTTCAAAAGTAGTTTTCCTTGCAGTATGTGATTTATTATTTATTTTTAGAGAACAGAGCAGTTAAAAATCTGTGAAGTAGAATAGAATGCATTGGAGAATACAGACATTCTTGTTTAATTTTTTCTTACTGTCATTTAAGATTTAGACAAAGCTAAACAACAGAAAGATATATTACTTTAAACCAAAGGCAGTGTTTTAGTTCTTGCCGTGTTTTTTTTTTTTAACAATTTCTGTTCAAATAATTCTGTTCTTGTCTGGCAATAGGCAAAAATATACTTTTCTGAGGAAGTACTCAAGAGCTAATCCATTTATCCATCTCTGCTAAAACTCCCCAAAACCAGAAACTCTTCAAATATGTCCCAGGTCCCTACAGTTAACTCACAGAAACTGAAGGCTCTACTTGAATGCGTACCAGACCTTTTTTCTTTGCAAGCATTTCCTCAGAGAACTGAGGCTCTGAGCAGACATTGTTTTTCAGCACCAGGGTTCTTTGGCTGTGCTGAGCATGACTTTAGCTCAAAATTTGTTCTGGCATCAGTCAAAACCCAGACAGTAACTAAACAAGCAATTAAAATTTTGCTTGGATAGTAAAGGGTCAAATTCATTAGTTTGAAATTCAGGATGCAAAGACTGCCATATGTGATCCTCTAAGCACCAGAGAGATCATAAAATTCTGCAACACTTCAATGGATGTGGTGGGACAGGTGGACAGGTGAACTAGAATTCCTAGGTTTCACTGTTAGGTTTTGTGATAGAGAGCTCATCCTCACACACACAGAGGAACAAAGGGACACTGGAATGGGGGACGTCCCTCCAGAGAAGGTGATATCCTCAAGGCCCCTCCTAGGGCTCTCCCAAGAGAGTGTTGGCCCCAGTGTCCTGCTGTGAAACCCCTCAAGAAAAGTCAGTAAAAGCTACTCTCCAGAGCACTGTTGCTATTGGTCATATACAACTTCCCAACTAGAAGAAACCCAGGAAAAGCTTTTGTTGCCTTTTGTGGCAGCTTGATAGAGGGAGGAGGCTGCTGCAGCTCCAAGCCCCCAGGCCCTGTCAGTAATGAGGCTGAGCGTGTATTCCCAATACACACACCAACACTCATATGGCACACACACATACACATGGCTGGCTGCACAGATCAGCACAGACAGACACACTCAGCACACACAAAACCACAAGCAGCACCAATGTCCTCATCCCACTCCTTTCTTTGGCAGCTCAGTCTGTTAGTGGGATGTGCATATCACCCAGCTGGGAACCCCGTGTGCAGCACTCAAACAGCTGTTGCCCACTGCTGCCTGGTGCGATGGACCCTGTTAAAGGGAGGGACAGGAAATGTGTGGTGAGGGATGGGGCTCTCAGTGGCACAGTTGGAGGCAAAGGGAGAAAGTCAGAGTCACTGCAGGGGAACAAGAGGGCTGGGCTGAACTAGTGATGCACAACTGTCATGTCCAGTGTCTGACCACCAGTAAAAGCCTCAGCAGTGGCCAGCAGTGGTGATTTCCTGCTTACGGTGTTTGGCCTAAAGGAATGTGTGGATATGGTACTAGATTTGTCCATGGTGAAAATGAACAAGGAGAGCAGGACTTCCAGCTCCTGCTCCACTGAGGAGGAAATGAAAACAAAATGCTGCTGCTCTCTTTCCTTAAAGCTCCTGCAGGGAATTCACAGTACCTGTCAGCAGGTGAGCGAGCACTCCATTCTTGTGGCTGCAGAGTCCTGAAGTCACAGAGAAGTTGTGGTAAAAGCTGCAGTGAGCAGGTGGAAGAGCAATGAAGTACACACAAAAAAGGCAGGGAAGGAAAATCTCTGCAGAGAAAACACGACTGGTATACTGCAGCAGAGGAAGGCAAAAACACCCTGGAGATACTTGTTAGTCCACCATGGGGGTAAAAAAGCCTTCCTCCCCGTAGCTGCAGGGCACAAGAGGCTGTCTTTGTGATTAGCATCAGGCAGTAATGTAGCCAAAACGGATCAGAGGAGCCCTGACAAGTGGTCATGCTCTGTGCTGCAGAGGAAGGCAAAAGCTCCCTGGGGTCCACTGCCAATCTGCCCAGGGGAAAATTCCTTCCTGGCCCCAGGGCTGGCGATCAGCTATTCCTTAATCACGTGAGCAAGACCTGCCTCCTCATCCCACAGCCTGCTGGTCATGCCTCCCAGGAGCTGGCCAAGCCCTATTCTCCCTCAACCTGAAGCCATCTCAGGGCCTTCCGAGAGTGGCCAAATGCCCTGCTCCTGATCGGCCTTGGGGGCAAGAATCCTTCTCATGCATAGTGGGAAACCAGTGGGTGCTACAAAGCACTGGGACCCCTGGCAACATTTCTGCACCCCATTTCTTATGGCTGCTGCCTGTGGCTCACATGGGATGAGGACAGCAATCTCTGCAGTGCTCCTCAAGAAGGAACATGCAATAAGCCTTTCATTTGGTCCTGCTGTTGCTATTCATCTGAAAAGGCCTGATAGCCTCAGGCACATCCAGGAGTTGGTGGTTCTCATCTCCGGAGGAGCTTGCATCTCTTCCCTAATGCTGAAGCAGGATTTCCATCCATCAGATGGGCCTGGAAATGATCCCTCCAGGAGCTGGCCTTGCAACAGAGAACCTCCAGCAGCCTCCTCCAGCCCCCAGTCTTCCTCCCTTAGCCCTCATCAATTAATTCCACTAGCTCCTCAAGGACTTCTTCTCAGATGTTTTCACAATGCCCCCTGGCCTGCTTTGGCAGCACAACATGGGAGGATGCTCCTTTTTATCCAGTCCCTATGGTTAAATAAGAGCTGCATCAATTGGCTCTGATTTTTTGAATACATGAATATTTATTTTTTTAGGAACAATAGACAATGGACTGTCTTTCTTCTTTCTCTACATCAATTTAATTACATGTGTTTTCCAGACAGTACCACTGCTAATTCAGCAAGGCACATGTGCGTTTTACAAAAGCTCTTGTAAAAGAAAAATGATTGCAATTTCACATTTCTACAGAAGGCAAACACAATAAAATCCCTGCAATTGGCCTATGTTTGCTCTGCTGTTCTCAAACTATAAATGTTTTATGGAAACACTGGGATTTATATGTACATTCATCCTTTAAGGAGAAGAATAGGTTTTAACCCAGTGGGGACTTGAGATGTGAAGCCTCTGGCCATTCTGCTCCTTCTGCATATTGCTTTCTGCAGCATGGGACACCACTCACACCAGAGCTCCACTGAGTTCCAAGGCAGATGGGCAACTGATGTGTTGTTGCTTTGTCACTAAGTAGACTGCTTAAAAATACCAAATACTAATGTAAGTTCTTGCAGTATGTTTCTGATTAAAAAATGTCCATTTCACATTCCTCATTCCAAGACCACATTTACTATTGCCAAAAGAAGCAATGAAGTGATCTTCCTTACATAGCAAAACCACAAGAAAACCTACCAATGTTGAGAGGTTAGTGTCCAAACTTTTGATACATAAATACTATTAGTAGTCACCTCATTACTGAAAGATTGACCTGTATGTCAAAGGATCCACAGGTAAGAGTGAAATCCATGCCATCATTTAAGTGGCCTAATCATATTGTGCCTTCTGGCTTGAAAATATAGCAGTGCTTTGCTTTTTGGGGAGATTGTTTCTTTTTGCTTTTTGTAATTGCATTTCTCTCTTTGTTGAAAGCTCCTGAAACAACTATTAAATAAAGGCAAACAGCTAACAGTCCTTTTCTTCCATCAAAGCATGGAAAAACATATCCATCTGCCTTTCTGTGAATTATAAGGGAAGGAGGTGAAAGTTATGCTAAATATTTGAGGAATGATGAAGTAGGGCAAACTGAACTCTGATTTTGTGTATCAACTGCATAACTCATTCATCACTTTTGCAGTTTGCTTCTGGGGATATTGAAGGGTTCTGGCATGAACTGCAGTGGGAGATGGAAATACCCTGGTGAATTGTCTGGATAGCGTAGTTACAAGGCCTCTGCTGTTATTTCATATTGTAAATGCTTCTCTGTTACTGATAAGGAAACCACTATGATTTTAAACAAAAAGCTTGAGTGACTTCTGACTCTTTGAAAGGTCTGGACTGATGACCTGCAGTTTCAAATTTGGTTAGGTTTGGTTTTAAAAAAGTTCTTGGGAGTGACATGTGCACTGCAACCTTCTTTGTATTTTCCTAACCATTTCTTCAGCAGGGGGCTGTAAGTAGAATCTGAATTTTAGGAGAAAGGTGATGTCTTATTGCTCTCCCCCACTAAAATTGCTACCAGTATTTCAAATATTCCATCATTTAAACTTCTTCCTTACTTTCCCCTTTTTCTCCCTTCTCTTTTGCCTGTACCCACTGCTTTGACTGCTTTTTTTCCGCTTGCTTTTCTTCCCTAAATCTTTCCTTTTTGCTTAGTCCACTGCCCTGCCTGAACATTTAACTTTCAGTTCTGAATTCCAGCCTCTTCTGCTTTTAACAGTCCCTATGTTCTGGCAGTATCCTCACCGTCAGCCTTCCAGATACTGTCAGGAGAGTTCAGCTATTGTTAGCTCTGGATCTAGGAAACGGTATGACCAAAATGGAGGTGAGCCCCATCTCTCCTGAGAAAAGTGGAGTGGCTGAAATGTGGTGATGTCCCTTCAAGCCACTAGTGTGCAGTAGCTTCATTGCAATGCAACAGCAGTGTTTAGAATATATGATGTATGGTTTTAGTAGTGAGAGATAGTTTTAAAGGACAGAGTTCTTAGAAGCCTTTCAACTTAAGTTTTGAATTTCAGGAGTTTAGAAAAGTTTATAAATTCCTTCCCTAAAATTCAGAGGTTTAACATAGTAGTTTCAGTTTGCATGGTATATATTATGTTTTAGTAGCTGAGTTTTACTGAGAAAACTGCTGTGATTCTTTTTCAGGGAACTTTTCTATCCCTACACTACTGCAGATAATTGCTGTCTGTACCAGACTCCTCTGCCGGGTTTTCTCATGACTATCAGAGGATTCTGAGTAGGCTGCAGTGCAGTAACTTTATGATCTATAGGAGAATGTATTAGTGCTGTTTCCAGCATAACAGGATCATATTTTAGTTGTAGAACCGACATACCTTTTAGACTCGTATTTTCTCGTAACTTTTGGAATATTAGACAGCATAGTAGATGGAGCTTTTGTCAATTAAATGTTGGAAGTGTTTATTGCAACGATCTCACTGTACTAGCTAGCAGGGAAGGATGAGAATTTTCTTTCTGTCTTGATGTGAAGTATGTGCTATACTAAATAAAGTGTATGTGTACTAAGTGGTTTGTTATCTTTCAACTAAGCCTTCTGTCCAGTCTAGCACTTGCATTACCAAGAGTATCCAGCTCCCCTTTTCCCAAGCCTTTTAGGTTAACCCGAAACAGACTTTTTTCCAAGGGTGTAAGTTTTTGAATTTGTCATAGCTGCTAGTGATAAATTATCTTTCCCATAAAGACACAGAGGGAAGGAGGTCAGCATAATTACTTGTGTCCCATGGTTATTACCCTTAGAGTAGGCTAAATAGAAGGAAGGACCTGAGGGCTTAGAAGCCTCACAGAAGGTCAGGTGGCAAACTTGACTATGAACCATGTTTTCTCTTTTCATGACACTACTTCCCCTTGACCAGGAAAGCCCATTTCATTTTTCTCTCTTTTCTGTGGGTGTAAGAACAATATTCCTTTTCTAGAAAGCTTTTAGTTTTATTTTTCTGGCTTAAATTAGAGGTTAGGTTTACAAAAACAATAAGCTGCTCAGTTTTTACAACAGTTATAAATATAGAAATGACTATTCATAAATCTAAATAAGGCCGTAAAATTCAACCTGATTGTAAAAAAAGAATGGAAGGGATTTTTCAGTTTAAGCATATGGACTTCGTTCATTCCCTAGTCCATAAAAAAGCTCAGCTGAACCATTTCAAATTATTCAGGTCCATAATTCCACATTTTTGCATTAAATACACTCCATGTGACACAGAGCGAAAAGCTAACTTTGGAGCTCCCTCCTAACTTGGCAGTTATTTGGGATCAGAGTGTTCATGAGGAAGGTCTAGTTTTGATTTAATGACTCTTGACAGAAGGCATTATTAATACTTTTAAAAGCTTGCTGATAGCTACTTAATGCATGCCAACGGGTTAAAGATGCCTACAGCCTGGTGCAGCTACCAGATGGGAGGTGAGAAGACCCCTCCCTGCTCAGTGGAGACACTTCACTGTGTGACTCCGAGGATAGGGGCTGTGTCCCCAGTACCAAACGATTTTGTGTTCACTCAAGTCTGGTACTAGTGACGTATCTATGTCCACCACCATTCAGCTGAAGAAGACTGGAAAGATAACTCATTGGCACCAAAGTCTAAAGTCCAGGGTTTCATACTTCTTCCTGCCTGAGAAGGGGGTTCTGTTGCCTTCTACTATATCCAACGCATTGTTTTCTCTAGCAAAATGTGAAATAATGGACTTTATTTCCTTCAACAGAATTTGGAATGTGACATCTTATATGTAGTGGCTTGCCACCTCTCAAATGTAAGATTTGATGTGTTGCAATGTTTTTAAATGATTTTGGAGTACTTTAGAATACATCATATTATGGATATTAGTAGTAAGTCTAGATTTAAAGTTGCAAATTGCTTTTCTTCATCATAAAGTTCCACTTCACTGTTTTGTGCTCCTTCCCTGAAATACTAGTATGCTTTCAAAAATAATCTAAACTTGCTTGATGAACTGCACCCTAATTATTTCAGTAGCTGCATAAAGCACCTTCACAGACAGGGTGAGAAGAGCATTTCAAGCCTGCGGCAGGTCTCACTAAATCCAGTCACCACCAAAAGAAAAGAGATTGGGAGTTACACGCTTGCTTGTATCTGTGTTTTGAGAGGATATTACCCAACAGTTTAAAGATCAGATTGATAAGTTCCCGTCTGTCGTCTGTTTTACTGTTGTTATTTCGTTCCTGTTAAAGCTCTCTTGTGATTCTGTGACAACCCATCCTTGGCAGAAGGCCAGCGTGATGAGCTGCTCTTCTTGACAGATAGACAGTGGTTTCATTCCCAACCCGATACAACAGGATGCATGCACCAAAAACCTTATCCCAGAGCAGAGGCAGTTTTTGTCTCAACATTTAAGAACACCTACATGCCAGAAGAAGATTGGGTGTGGACAGGGTGCAAACTCCTCTGGGAAAGCATAAGGCACTGGGCTTGTTCACTCTCTATAGAGATGCCCCAGTGATGCCTCCTCCTGACTCCGTCCTCGACCTAAATCCGACATTGTGCTTTCACAGTCAGGCTCTGTCTCTCTTCCACCCACCCTGACTCTGAGTGTCTTGGATTTTCTAACGTATGGTGGCACAGTCACAAGAGGAAATATGAAATTTTATCTAGGACCCAGTGATCTGAACCTTCTTTTTGTGAAAACAGGTGTTAAGTTCCCTGTTTTGAGTGCACTGAGCTTAAGTTCATATGGCACATGTGAGATTGGGTTTATAAGAGATTTTGCATGTAAAGCAGTCAATTTAAAAGTAAAACAGGCTGAGCAATCCCTTGACTTCCCTTGCCACATGCTTTCTTCCTGTGAATTTCTTTCCAAGGCGTGTGAGGCATGACTGTTTTTCTGCTCTGGGAATTAGTTGCTGCAGAGGCACAATGAGTCCCTCTCTCTATTTTAGATCTTAGAACTGACTATACTGGCACGGTATTCTAGCATATACCTTGCCTCATAAACAGAAGATGTATTTTTCACAGAAATATGTTTTGGGTTTTTTTTGAGATATTCTCTGTATATTCCCCATCATACCATGAAAGACTAAAGCAAATATCGCTCAGTTGGAAACTCACTAAACTTGGACAATTTCTCTCTGTCTGGAAAGTACCTGCTATTTTATATACATCTCATAAAGATTATTTTACTAATCATTAATTTACTGATGTTATAAAACATTTAAACTTACTCCCTTTCACATAGATGTGTAGCATCTGCTCTAGGGTACAGGTAAACACCAGGCAATACCTACAGTAATTGGAAATTGTTCTGGAATTGGTTCTTTTACCTTACACTGCAAAGTTTTCTCCTGGTCTACAATGCCCATCCACACACTCATATATGCATTTGGGGAGCTCAGCTGCAGGAACTGGGCCAACAACTGGTTTTTTTTATATACGCACACACGCACACTCAAATGAATATTTTGGTGAAGAAATGCTTAGCAGTTAAAAATGTAGTTTAAATTATGTAGATTTCTATTTCACATGAGTATGTATCATCCCCATCGGAAAGGGTTCTTCTATAAGCCGGTACATTTGGAGTTTGTAGTTACTGAATTCATTCAGCCAGAAATTCCGTCGTATGGTAAGGGGGAGAGATGCTGTAAATCTGCAGTGTTCTGAAAAGATTGTGGTGTTGCACTCAAATAGCCTAAGATGAAGATGGTGAGAATCCCCAACTATCCCCGAAACTGGATCTCATCAGTGCTGCTGAAACATTTTGGCAGCAATCTCCTTTCTTCGGGTTACTTTCCAGCCTTCTGGCTGCTGTGTACTCTGCTCATAAAACTTATGAAAAGGACATGTAATTCATTGGCAAGCTTGTTAAATCATTTACATGTGTAACTTTGAGTACTTGAAAGGTAATGTTATAGACATGTCATTAACCTAGGTGATAACATAATCCATAATGCTCAATGTTTCCCACTGTAAGGTTTTTCTCTAAGTTTTATGTGCTATTTCTGCTAAGCTTTAACAGTTTGAACTGAAATTTTCCCTTTTGAATATCTGTCTCAAGTGGACCTGGAGGTGGGGAAATGAGCTAAAAATTCTTTGATGAAGACTAAACAATGTCAAACAACAAAGGAAATTATATCTTCTCCTTTCTTAAATTTAGCAGCTTTGTACTTTGAAGAAATTACTTGATATTTAATAGAAGGCTACCTTCATATTAAGTATTCTGCTGTTCAGCTAGGGGAGAAAAAAATCCCAACTTGGCTGAGATATAAGACCTTTAAGAGTACTATGAATATGGCAACTGAATCAAGAGCAGAGACTTGCAAAATTTAAGTGACAATGTTTCATATATCCACAATGTAGTTCACTAGACTTTGAATTACTACACTATGTGAAGTACAATGATGAGAATATGAGCCCTGAGCGTTAATTGGCACTTACAATGTTGATATGATTGTACCTTGTCTTTACCTCTGGAAGGTGGGGATAATTCCACTGTAGGGTATGGATATAAATTCGTTTTCAAAAGCCACCTGAGTTCCAGTGTTATATATAATAGTGTTATAGTTCTACTTCTGTTGTTCTAGTAATAGTATTCTATCCGGTTATTGAAAAACAAATTAAATAATCATACCCTGAAGTAAATATGCCCAAGGCAGTACATTCAACAGCAAGGAAAAGGCAAAATGTTGAATAAGTGCTCTGTAAAGGGATGCTGTTCACCCATGGTTGGTGTGGTGAGCATCCTATGCAGAACAGAGTCAGCAGATGTAATGCAATGCAGTATCATATAAACATACATATATATGTGTGTGTGTGTAGAAAGATATAGGAAAAAACAAATTAAGACCAACTTTTCAACCACTTTGCCAAATGAAAATATTTTTGCATATGCCTATGCATATTTACTGCAGAAATGTAGGCACATATTGTTTCAAATGTAAAAAAATGCAAGGAGAAAGTAGAATATATTTTTTTAAGTGATGTTAATGTTGTTTATATTTGTCTCTGAAATGACTAACTGTGTTAAACTTGGAACAAAATGCAACTGCATGTTCATTTTCTTGTGGAAATAAAACATGAACAAATTGTATCACTGCTGGTAGGGTCTGAATTTCCTTCCATTGTCAACTGATTCTAGAATAGATGCTTCTGATAATGGTGAAGTGAATGCTGCATTAATTGAAACACACACTTGTGCCCTTAGTAGACAAGCAGTGTTCAAAACACTCCCACTGCTTTACCTTGTCATACCTGCATGCTGATTGCCAACTTCCATTAGCAATCTGTATTAGAAGTAGGGTTCTGCTTTGACTGTGAGAGATCTGAACTGCAGTTCCTGTAATTTCTCTTCTGCTCAAGAATTATTGCAAGCCTAAATTTAGTGCTTTTTTTGTTTTTGTTTTTTTTTTAAAATCTCATTTTAGTGTAACATTCAAACAGATAACACTCACCAAGAACATGTCTGATTTTAGAGCTGAGGTTTTGATAATGTTTTGCTACAAGCAAACTTCTCTTACTTTAGTTTATGCATTACTGATCTTTGTTTTTCTCTTGTGGCTGGAACATAAAGTTCATGATGGGGTAAGGCTTGGGAACACCTGAGTCCTTTTTATTACTGAGAAAAACATTTTTAGATCGAAAAGGGTTTTTTTATTTACATTGCTAATAACTCATCTAGAAATTTTAGTTTTATCTTGTAGTTTCAATTTAAATTAATAACCATTTGTTAATGTTGCTTTGATGTGGGGGGAGTTATTCTTAGTATGTAAAAGAAATTGTAAAATGTTATTATAATAATAGATGCAACAGTGCATGTTCTTTTAATAATATTATTTTCCTAAATATTTTGTGTGTCCTGTAGCATTGCTCAACATTCAGTATTTTAGTAAAACAGTGCAAAAGCAGGCACAGCCAGAACAACACTGATACAAGCTGTAACGTACTGATTTTATTTTTAAGTATGCATACTAAATATTGCAGAATTTTACTTATGTTTTCATACAGACTTGAAAATTTGAATTCTCAATAGGCAGCCCAACAGTCCTGGTAAAGAGAAGATAAAGCATGGAATGTATCAGTGGGGATCTCAGTCTAGGACAGAGAGAAGCTGTGTGTCTCACTGTATAAAACTTTGCTGTAGTTGAAAAACTGACAATTTGGGGTCCTAGTTGTTAACATCTTCAAAATGTTTAAATGCTTCTCCACTTTCTAAATCAGACTTTTCAAGGAAAACCTAGATAACATATTGAGTTTCATGTACCTTGTCTCCCATCTGTGCATATTTGAAACACCTGCATATCTGATAAGATTTCAGATAACATATCAAAGTTTTACAATTTCTACATAAAGAAGATTTGAAGAGCCTATTCTGCAACTTGGAAAATAAGCAGGTAGTAAAATATTTCTTTTATAGAATTTTGTCCCTATCAAAATATTTTACAGGATAATTGTTCTTCAGACAAGACATTTGAGCCTAGTTTTGTTAGAGAAGAATAAGAAATAGAAATACCAAAAATGTCAAAAGAACATTTCCTATTGTGACTGCAACTACAAGTTCCTTTACCTACTCACAGTTCTTGAAAAACCCATTAAAGGAGTATAAAAGCCCAAGTAAAACAATAGACAGGATTTGCAATATTTAGGTTCAAAGTATTTCTTTCACTTGCTTTGATTTTTTTTTTGCAATTCCAATTGCAGATGTATGTTTGGTTTTTTTCCTACAAACTGCTCTTCCAATTCCTGTTTTCTGTTTATCTTTGCTTCCCTACTCTTTAATTTCTTTTGTTCTCTTACTTCACCTCCAGTGGTCACAGCCCCTTACTTAACTCTTCATCATCTCTGTCTTTCTCTAATACAGAATGTACTTCATATAGTCTCTTTAAAAAGAAATTAAAAATGAATTTTTATATTTATATTTCTTCGTTAACAAGTGAGGGAGTTACCCATATAAATCTGTGATTGTTATGAGTATCTGCTGTTATGCAACTGTGTATATCTTGATGAGAGCACCAGTTTTCCATCCAGGTTATCCTTACAACCTGTGTTCAGATGACTCTTGATATCACAGTAAGATAGTGCTCTGGTACTTTTCTTGGCCTAAGGAAGCCTGGTTGTATGAAACAAAAAGCAGTAGTCCTTTTCAGGGACTGTGATGAGTAAGGAGGCATGAATTTTATTGCTTACTTAAACTTGGAATTCTTGTCTGTAAGTGCCTAATTTACTTTGATTTCTTTGATAAAATGGAAGGATTCAAAGTGTGCTTCCTGGTAATTGTTTGAACACTCAGTGCTTTTTTTTTGTAAAGTCATGGCAAAAATAGCTTGTCTACTCCCATCACATGCATACAAACATGTACAAAAAATGTATGCGTTTTTGTACAAACATGTACAAAAAATGCTACTTTTGTCTGTTCTTCTGTCCCTGCTCAGAATTAGATTTCTCTTGGAATTTCCTGGTACTCAAATTCAGTTTTAGGTGGAACTCTTGATAGTAAATGGATTTATCTTTAAAAATACCAGGATGTGGTGTGTCCAAAACTGATCAAGATCTGCCATCAACAACAGTAGTGCAGACACCTTGCGAGACGGGTATTACAGGTCAGTGTGAAATGTGGCGTATTTCAAGGGTAGCAGAACACTGCCAACTAACTTGGTAACAACATGAAATTTTCCATTAGGTTAATACTTTCTGGGACTTGCTGGTGTTGGCTGGAAAAGGGAGATTTGGGGAGGTGCATCTCCAAGATTCTGGCAAGAGCCCCATGGAACTGGTTAATGGAAGTGTGCAGAACCTTACCTTAGGCAGCGATGCTCAGTAAAAAATCAAAGTGGCAGTGAAAAGAAGAGGTATTGAGTGTGTGGGCACACAACTGGCAGTAGGAAGTGTGTAGTATAGAAATGTGTTTTCAAAACTAGGTGCAAAAAGTAGAGAGCAACCAGAGCAACACATTAAAAGAAGAGGCTTTTCTTGCTCTTGTCTTGGCTTTACTCACTGCTCCCTCAAGACAATTCTTAGGGCTTTATCCCAATACCTCTTTTCAGCAGGACAGATCAGGGGTTTGAACAAAGCTGGTGTTTGATCTCCAGTGTCATCTGGAGGCCAATGCCCTTATTACCATGTTCCTGAAAATCTACGGGTTTTTCTCCTCTTAAACTGCTGTCCCTGCACTTTCCCAGTTTGTTGTACTGTATCTTATCTATGATATTTTCTGCTTTGCTATTGCCGTCACTAATGTCTGTTTGGTCTAGTACCATGACGGCTAAGCAGCTGTAGCCATGTAGTCATAAACCCTGTAATCACAAAAGGGATGTTTTATTCTCCACAGCAGCTGGCTGGAATTGATGTGTCTCTATTTCTTAGCTATCAGGAACATATTTTTTCTCCTCCATTTTAGTGCTGAGGATCTGAGATTCCCATGCTGTGCAATAACCTTGTCATAAAATTCTGCAAAGGAGTAGTGCCTTTTTCAGGATGGCCACAGACCTTCACTGCACTGAAAGTTCACAACAGAGTAAGTCAAGTTATAAAACTGTAGATCACAGATATGAGTCTGCACTAGGCTTAGTGTTTTGCCTAATCCCATCCTTGTGTTTTGCTTCTGGTTTTTTTGATTCTAACAGTCCAGGAAAAATGACATGTTAAGAGTTTAAAATTCAATAGGTTGCTAATGCAGAGTTTCCTGATAATGAGTTGGGACTTTTTTTGAAATGTTTTAGTTTTAATATTCTTTGACAGATCTCTTTCAAAACTTCTTGCAAACCTTATGAACAGTGATGAGAGATTAATATTGTTTGGTATCTTCTGGGAGTGTGGTCAGTATCTGAATGAAAAAGGGAGGATTGAGAAGAATCTCAATTAGAAGACTATTGTCTGCCTTGAATATAGTCTTCTGCCTCTGCTCTGTTATACATAATTTCACATTAAAAAGTGAAAAGCTAGACTGACCATAAGATACACTGAAGAAAGAAAGATAGCTTTGGGCTGAAGGCATAGGAAATGCTTGACTGCAGTGGCAGGTTTCACGATTTTGCTGAGTGTTCAGGGTTTTTGTTCTGAGATCAATTTTGATGGAACTAAACCACTATATTTAGATCAAGTGTTAATTTCTTGTGTGTATCAAAACACACAGTCAATATTATGTGTATTAACACACACCGGTACCATGAAAATTATTCAGAGGTACTCAAATACTGGCAAGATCATTATAATTTTCTCTATTCTGTGTTCTGCAGTTCCCCACAAACATCAAAGGTGGACACAAGAATGAGCACAAGGATTCAGTGGGTTGTTAACAAATGGGTTTTGGTACTTGTCTCAAATGATGCCGATCTCAGTATATTAAAAAAGAAATCAACCTTGCTTCTTCCTTACGATAAAAGGAAGAATGTAGGGGGCATGCACATTCTGTGTGTTTCTTCTGCTGATTAGTGGTTTGAAGGAACCATGCATGAAAAACTTCCCACTGAGCTTCTTGAATTTTATGTAACAGCCCTATTATCTGGTATTAGTGTTAAATGTTCATTTTCTCTCATGTCCCCATGCTGGTACATGAAAATTTACTGTTTGGGCTTCTTATGTTGGGTTAATTGCACCTAGTGCTAAGGGAAGACAAAAATCCTTTTTAAATGAGCTCAGAGCAAGAAAAATGTGTTCCAGTTGGAAAGGTGGTTGGGACTATTTTGGAATGTGTTGTTGTGGCTTTAGCAATAGTTAAGAAAAACTACCATGTAATATTTTAGCTGCCTATGGGACTCTTCAACAAGCAAAATGTATGATGTCATTTTTCCCATTGTCCCTGTTGTTTTGGGGAAGGGAGGAAGGAGGTATTGAGTGAAATTATGATAACTGTCTCCAAGATACACTTTTGGTAGGGTTACATCTTGAGAATACTTGAGAATTTCTTTGCTCTGATAAATAAGTTTGTTGCTTTGTCTGCAACTTTTCATGTGCTTTATGTTCCCCATTTATTTACATGGCTTTTGATGTTTATGTCTGTGGAGGCTGGTTGCTTAAATATTTAAATTGTCACAAAGCAGATAGCTTTCTTGAATTGTGATTTGCTAATTGAATTGTATGACCAGAATACTTAGCGTGAGATAATGTAAATAGTCAGAGCAAGACGTGTATAGCAATATGGTAGAAAGTCTGAAAAAGCTGTTATTTGTGTTTCATTCCTTCCTCTGGATTCTTGTGGATTTTTTGGCATAAGCATTTTGGTGTAACAAGATACAAACTATATCTCATAAATAGACTGCAGAAAACTCAATCTGATATCCTGCTGCATTACTGCATTGTATTGTAATATAAAAAGTTTGTATTTAAACACTGCCTTTAAAGGAGATCCTGAGGAAAAGATAACTTGTGCTTATTCTGAGCCCTTGTTTTGTTTTGCTAGTACTTGCAATAAATATGAGGGGTTTCTTACTACGGGAAGGTTGGGACAATTTTGCACTGTTGAGCACTTACTACTTTTATTCCCAAAGATGATTATAGGTTTTTGATTTACACATAGGAGCTGCCCGCCTGTTTTGCTTGGGTACCTCTGGCCATGAGACCTCATGCAGGAGCACATATGTGTTCATGCTGGCCTCATTTATTCTCTGATCAGACACTATGATGTACCCTAACATTTTAATTGATTAAAATTACGGTGTGAGTATAAGGCTGCCTGGCCTCTGTGCACCTCCTCACACCCTGAATCAGCTCAAAACTATTTCTTTGCTCACCTACTACACTTACATCTGGTGTCTTGTCAAATTCCATCAGCAGGTGGCTTTTGTTTGACTGCCTATGTGGCCTGTAAAGCCAACACTTCACACAGGCAATTCAGAGCCATCTCCTCCTGCCAGTGTTTCACAGACCTTTTCAGTTATGTCTGCTGAGGAGTATGTTTTCTGAGGGAAATCTTAAATCCCAACAGGTTGGAAAGGATTTTAATTTCACTTCTAATCACTAGGAAGAGTTAAACCCATTTTGAGAAGTGTCATCCATATCTGAAATATTTTCTCCCTGTGTCCCATGCAGTGCCTATATTGCCATCAGTTGGTGTCTGCTGCCATATGCACTCAGCCTCTACGTAAAAGACTTGGGGCTGTCTCTTGGGGTAAGCTTTCACTACTTACCTCTGCAAGTATTCCTCCAAATTGTCTCCATTCTTCTGCAAAGGCATTTCTTTAATCTCATCACTTGAGATTACGTAGTCTCTTCACCTTTCCTTTTCCTCTGTGACATTGGTCCTGCCATCTGGACCTGGACAGAAAGAGCTCCATTCAGCCCAGGAAATTTCTAGTTTAGATGACAATGTACCACTTGAGATTGTTTTGGAAAATGGATTTTATTCTCAGAAGATATTCAGTGTTGTCATGGTATAAATGTACATGTTGCTAAGAATTAGAATGAGATTTCCTTATGAGTAACAGTATGCTTGGGAAATGCTTTCTCTGTGTATGTTTGCAACACACCCTTTTACTTCTTCCCTTCAATCTCTAAAATCTCTGGCAACTGGATCCTGAGCAAAAGGACTGGATATATGGACTGCCCTAATGGGTGTTTCTACGTTTAAAAGTTTTGTTGTAAACTGTTGGTGCATAGGTACACTCATGCAAGGAATTTAACACATACTATTTTATACAATAGTTTAGAATTTGGGAAACAATTCTTGTTTTGATGATGCAGTTATGAGGTCTGAAAGGAACCAGATATGGTCCTCTGGTCCTGAGATGAGTCTGTACAGCTGGTGTTTGAGAAGAAAACACTCACTGGATAACAATTGATGAGATCCATGCTGGTCCCTTAACGTAGTTAGTTACTTCTCAAAGCTGACCAGAGTTAGTCATATCATCAATGTATAATTTATTTTTCTTCATGAAGTCTCTTGCATCATATAGGAAAGTCAATTTGCATCTTACAACTAAGGTACTGAAATGACTTGCTGTGTGCCACTTTATTTTAAAAATGACATTTCTGTTCAAAGTGAACTTCCAGTTTCCTTTAACAGTGGAAACAACTGTATCTCATAAAGGTTAACACTTGTCAGTCTGTACATGAAATCAAGCTTCATTATTTTATTGTCTACGCCTGTGAAAAGGAAGGTAATTCACTGTGATTGCTTCTCTCCTACATTACTTTTCCTGTGAATACAGTCCATAAATTGTCTCCATATAATATAATATAATAATATAATATAAGATAATATAATATAGTATAATATGTTTTCACCAATGTCCTGTAATCTATAAGTCATTTTTCCAGGTGATGTCTATTTTAAAATTATATGCAATTGTTATTACATCCATTGTATAGGTACGTCTTTAAATGAACATTTAAAAAGTAAATGTACCCTAACCACTTTTATAGATCCTTTTTCTAGTGGTATGTGTGGTCACGTTTGGACACTAGATAATAGTTTCTCAGACTGACAGCAGCTTTGACATTGTGAAATACATAGATAAAAAGTTACAATATGAATTTTAGGACAGTGCTCCAAAATAATAGGCTGAAAGTTAAGGCAGAAATGAACATGCAGATGCAGAGAGGATTTTTTTTCTGCTGTGGTTATTATGAGTTCCTTAAAACTGAAGTCTCTTAGGCTCAAAATGAGCACAATGATCTCCAGTCTCATTCACTACTGAATTTTGAACTCAAGGAAAGCTAACTTTTAGGTCTCCATTTATTTTGAGGCTTTTAAAAAACTGGTTTTTTTCTGATGTTTGCCATAAGCAATTTTTTTCACATTCAAAAGTCATACAACACAGTTCAATGTGAAAAACTTGCTCCCTTAGCTTTGAAACTTTTCAGGTTTTCTCATAACCTGCTGTAATTTAGGATCAGTAAAATGGAGATTTCAAAATACTTCATTGTTTCTGTTCATCCTGCTTGAATCAGAAAGACAATTTCCTGAGAGTTTATTCAGAAAATTTCACGTGCTAAGATGAAGGTTTACCTAGATACAAAAAGCCGATGCGTGCTATGAGCTGCTGTCCATCCATCTCCCTCCTGCCTTTTCCCCCTGCAGCAGTCCCTACGGTGCTTCTGGCAAACTGGGGACGAGTAACTTAAGATGCTAAATTTCTAGAACATGTTTAACTTTTCTTTCTTCTTGGGTGAATTGCTTACATATAGGATGTTTGCTTGTACAAATAGTTTTGTAAAATCATTCAGAGAAAGGAAGAAAATCAGTTAAACTAGTGAGGTACGGTTGGTCAGAGCTATAGCTCTGAAGACAAACAGTGGAAAAGGTCTGCCTTTTCCAGGTTATCCTAAATGCTGAGTGAGGGCCGTATGGCTCTTGCCAAGCTTTTGACATCTTCCAAAATTTTAATGAGATGTTTAAACCCCTACTGGTATCCTTTGGAGGAAAAACTGTTCATGAAATGTAAGCTACCAACCGAAAATAATAGTATATTTTGAACCTGGGAGTCAAGATAAATTAATGTCACGACTAAAAGACAAATATGTTAATCTTCCCTGTTGCTCATTTTTTTTCAATTGAGGCATTTGTTGCTTAATCGTGGGTGAGTTGTATGCATAAATAGCTTTACAGGGTTAATACATTGCTTTCTAGTAATTATCTGGACACATTCCCACTTAAACTAGTCAGTGTTCTCATAGTGCCCATTTCCTCTCCCTTCTCCCTCCTGCCCCTATTCAAAATGCCCTAGACTGTTGTTCAGAGTGGAAAGGCATCAGTGTATCCACAGGCACCCAGATTAAGCACAGAGTTCTCAAGTGTAAAGCCCTGCAGTGGTGGTGCTCGGATGGTAAATCCAAAGCTTCCAGTTTGGTGTTTCAGCCCGGATTCAGGAGACGTGGCTTGGCCTTGTTACAGCTTTATTGCAACTTTTAACGGCAGTGATGGATGAGCACTGATTTTAAAGAAAACTGGCGTTTGCCACAGGGCCCGGCTGAGCCCCTCAGCCCCGGGCGGGCGGGCGAGAGCCCCGGGGAAAGCCTGGGCAAGGGAGGGCAAAACGCTGCCCGGCAGCCGGGGCTGAGCGAGGGGAACCGTGCGAGAAACAGCCCTGCCAGCCCCGAGGGGAGAGCGGGAGCGGGACGGAGGAAGGGACTGAGGACCCCGCAGAGATGGCCCGGCGGCACCAGGAGTAATTTCCACCCCCTACCACATGTTCCTGTCTGTATTTTCTAAAATATAGCAAATAATTAACATTTTTTCAGGTCTGTATAAGGCCTAGAATCTCCTTAGATGTGAACTCCATGGATCCTTATTTTCTCTCTTCAGTGGCTATTCTGTCTAGAAAACCAAATATTTGGCCTAAATATAGCTCAGAAGTAATTGCTCTGGACAGTAATTCCCAGTCTTACCTTGTGCCCTACATTCCTATGCAGAAATGCAGAGGTACCAATGTCAGTGATTTCTGTTCCGTGATGGCGATGGCTGAACCAGCCAACCACACCATTTCTCACTGTCATTTTAAATGGTGGCTGTTTACATTTATATCTTGCTGTCCAATACTTTGCTTTCTCTGAGAAATTTGTTGAAAACTGAAAACAATGGTAACAGGTAACCTGTGGAGGACAAAGGGCTTTCTGTTTAAAAATAGAGAATGTGAATGCTAATTTTGGTCCCAAGGTATGTTTCTGGCAGAGTAGGTTAGCTCAAATTCTTCCCGTCCTTCATACTGTCAAACAATATCTGGAAGAAGCCTAATAAACGTGGAAATGTTTCAAATATGTTATTTTTTGAATAGCAGCATTAATTTTAGGAAACTCTTCGGGCAAACTCTGGAGCAGGCACAATTGTGAAGAAATCATCAATAGAAGTTGTATTCTGTAAGGGGGAAAGAATAATAAACATTATTTTTTATTATATATTATATCTATGTCATTCCCGTGACCCCTTGAATTATTACAGGTTATGGAAAGA
Source organism: Atrichornis clamosus (assembly GCA_013400975.1). NCBI lineage: Eukaryota > Metazoa > Chordata > Aves > Passeriformes > Menuridae > Atrichornis > Atrichornis clamosus. Next base: position 35,041 of record WBMZ01011729.1, on the reverse strand, counting down.
AGATAGCTGACTACTGCCAGAGTTCTGTGAAGAAAATAGCTGGCTCCACAGGACTATATTTCCATTATTTAATTTGGCATTTTGCACTTAGGTCATTGGGACAACTGTGATTTCCTCACCACCCTACCTTCTGAACTTTAAGCAATGAAAGCCCCATGCAAACTGAGCTGAGGCTGCCCAGCATGACTGTGATGTGGGAGCAGCTCTCCTTCTCCAGCTGGCTGTGGCATGGAGCTGCAGTCAGGAGAAGCACGCCCTGGTTGCCTCCTGAGCCGTGTGCCATCTTTTCTCCTGCTGCAAGACTCACAAATAGAGTCGGCTGGTGGACTGATCAGCCACATTCAGCCTGTGTCTTTGAGGAGCTGAAGAGAATGTATGCTCTGTATTTTTTGGCATGAAATGTAATGGGTAAAGAGTAATATTTACAAAAACATTTAGTTTCTTTTTCTAATTTTGGGTGTGTACCTTCACCACAAGGAATACTGGTATATATGACTTCTGCATCAAGTGGTTGAGGATTGAGTCATCTCAGTCCTGGCACAATACAGACGTTTATGAACAAACAAACTCCTCCTAGCTTGAGATCAACTTGGTGTAGTTCTTGAAGGTCCAGCCAGCTCTCTCTGTGCATCACATGCAGGATTCACGACCAGAAGTCTATGTAAAACATCACAAGGCTTCTGCCCTGCATTGTGATCTGTAACAGCCACCACCTGCTCCCCACCCACATAGACTCAGTCAACTCATAGAAAACACTTAGTTTCAAAAATATAAATCTGCATACAATACTGAAGGCAATAACAACTTTCAAATCAGTGTATTTCCAACCTCCTTTCCTTGGAGTGAAGTGAATGTGTGAAGTCCTTGGCACAGGGTTGACATTCTTGTCTGTCACCTCTCACACAACTCGATAGCCTCACTCAAGCAGTAAAGTAGGTGTAATCCAGTAGTGAAATCATCCAGGCTGATTTCACTCTGCACACACTCATGCCCCTCATTTGCAGTCTGAGAAAAACTGCATCCCATTCATGAGCTAAAATTCATGTTCTGCATTGCTTGTTGCTCAAGGCAAGGACCTTTATAGTCCTCAGGTTGGTTTGTAACCAATCCAGCTGCTGCAGTCAAAAAGTATCATTATCTGTGTAAAGGTAAATGTGTTTCATGGTGAAAGTCGAAGAAGATAAACAGAGAAGTTACTCCCTACAATTGTTCTGGCTTTTTTTTTTCTCTATTAGTGAAAGATATAGCCTTTCCCCCTAGCAAACGTCTTTGTAGATTGCTCTTCCCCATCTTCTGTTTTGTGACCTTGGCTGTGTGACAGATGCAATTTTATGCTTGTCTCACTATTACTAATTTTTGCTGATTTATGTTTATTCAAATGTAATAATGTGTGATTACAAACAAGACAATGTCTTTCCAGTACCTATATCTCATGGAATCTAGTGACTTTCATTCAGGTGTCTTATTTCTGGTGTTGTGGGGACAGGGCACTGATCTTGCAGCTCTGACAGCAGTATTGTATAACTACATAACCTGACTTTGTGGCTCTGCTGAATCCTTTCTATCAGGGAGGTTGAACTTGTTTTGCCATTTCCTTCACTCCATTATAACATTGATGTTTTTGCCTGTGCATGCAGCTTCTTGCCTTTTTTTCTCCTGCTAGTTCACTTTGGCCCTGTTGTCCCATTGTTCAGGCTCAGGTATTGTCCTTCTCCATAGCCCTAACTCCAGTGTCAGAACTTCCTCCAGTTCCCTTTCAGTTCCTAACCACGAGCTTTGCATGTGTAAAATGGATTAAATCTCATCCTTTTTATAAAAAATAAAGACATGTTTCTTTTTTATTAAAATAACAACAACAAAAGAGAAGGCAGAAAAAGTGCCTGTTCTCAGACCAGATTGCTTCTTTCTGTTGCTGTTCCATTACTTCCATTGCTCAACCACCACAAATATACTGCTGTTTTTATGGGGCTTTCCCCCTCACCCTTTTTCTGTGCAGGATGCCAAGTACACAGGAATGAAGGAGAAAAAGAAATAGTAATAACTGTGATCCAAACAGAATAAATCTTTGAGTAATACCGGCACCTCTCTTCCAGTATTCTTGAGTGAGTGGGCAAATGCTTTGCAGAAGTGATAAAAAAAATTTTCAAAGATAATTATGTACACAGATCTGAGTTACCAAAATGTCTTATCATGTCTCAATTTACACCTGTAATAAATTACATTAAAGTTACAGAAGCTGTTGATATACACAAAGCTCGGATAAAGTTCACTTGCTGATTTAAGCATCCAAGTTCTCTTCCCTATTGTATAATAGTTTTGAAGTAAAACAATACTCTTTTTAAATGATAAAATGAAAAAACCCAAGAAGGAAACTTAGCATGAACAATGAGTACTTTATATCTTTCCCCCTTCTCTCTTCCCTTAGATTTGGCAGGATCCTTCAGGAATGGAAAACATACCTTAACACCATCATACAGAAATTTCTCAAAATTTCTGCTCTTACTAATCTTTGAGCCAAACTTTAAAAGGGCCTTAAACTCACTCCTGCATACGATGTCCATGTTCACCTTTCTAAATGCTTATCTTTTAGTGTTTTAATGAGCCCATAGTGCAGACAAGAGGCTGCTAGGAAGAAAAACAATTGTACATAGGAATGACTTGGATAACGCCATGGTTGCAAAGCTTATTCTTTCTTATGTGCCATTACCATGTTAAACTGAAGAACTTAAAAAATGTGGCCTTCAAGGATATTTTTAAAGCAGCTATTCAACTTGGATCCAGTTTTGTACGCATAATTATATACATACAGGGCCTGATAGTTATCTGAACCAGGTTTTGTTGCCAAGGGACACATTCCATTATTTGTAATACACACTAGCATACATCTGCTATGCTTACCCTTGGATTAATATTGCTGCAGTGCTTGAGAGCCCTGCAGAGGGAGTACTCCTGAGAGGAGTATTTTGTGTTAGGCTCTGCACAAATGAAGGACAAATAGGTGTTCTCTGCTCCAAAGGGCAACCCTCTGCAACTTATTTGGTTTCCTGATAGGATTTTTTTCTCAGCTGCACTTCAGATTTGGGCGTTTTTTTCTCAAACATCAGCAAAGTATAATGCTTTCATTTTACATTGATGACAATACAGTGTTTTAAGAGGGCTTTTTCATATTGTAAACCCGAACCTTGATCTTGTTAATAAAAATCTTTCATAATTTTTTAATCTCCATCATCCAGAAAACATTCAGGAAGATTCCAGCTACGTAAAATGGTTAAGTGATGTTGCTGCTGTTTCTGTTAGTATGTGCAATAGTGTGAAATGAAGTACAAAGTGAATTCATTTTCCTGTTGTGGTTAGATTGTTGGAGCTTAAACTTGATGAGTTTATGAAGCTTAAATCTATTACAGGTGAGCATATGGATAGCTAAAAGGTGTCACTGCTTGTATTTACAGTAAAAATGAAGAGTGAAGAGGCACTAATAACAATCTATGCAGTACTTGAGTTAAGGAAAGAAGGAAGGTGCATAGAGGGACAATTACTGCTCTGAAGTGGTGAGGTTGGTGTCTTCATAGCCTCTATAGGTAACCTGTTCCACTCCTTCACTGTTGCCATATGCAGTTCACAGCTCTCCTGCTTCAGTTTGCGCTCTTTGCTTTCCATTCTCCCACTGTGCATCACTGTGAAGCACTGGACTCCATCTTCTCAATGACGTCCTTGGATGTATTGGAAAGGTGCTACAGGGTCCCTCCAGTGCCTTTGGTTCTTCAGGCCTCCTCAGAGGAAATTGTTCCAGCCCCCAAACACTGAACTCACTTCAGTTTTTTGGTGTCCATCCTGTATCAGGGGCCCAAAATTAGACACAGAGGATTGAAAATGAAACCTCACAAGTGCTGAGCAGAGGGAGAGAATCCCCCCCTCCGTGTGCTGGCTGTGCCCCTGTTGACACAGCCCAAGGCACTGTTGGCTCTCCCTGCAGCCAGGGCTACCTATGAAACTACAGAGATGTTAAGTACTAAGTAGCCATAGACGCTAAGCCGTCATACTACTTACTTAAGCAGTCATTGCACTGAAGTAGCACTACGTTGTCCTACTTAAGGACCATGATCAACCCTTAACATTCAGATCCAAAGCTAAAAAGCCCAAGTAGGAGGCAGGAAAGTCAGATAGTGAGGTGAGATTGAATGTTAAAATGCAGAATCATATTTGCAACGGGTCATACCCAAGGTCCAGACAAATGCAAACAATACATCTGAAAATCCAAAAGCAGATGGGATTACAGTCTTGGCCCATGTTCTCTTTTTGCTCATGCATTTTCAGCTGTTTGATTAAAGAGGATGTCTCTGAACAGCATGTACCAATATATATGAGTTTAATAGTAAAGCCTAAGATGTGTCAAACCACAGAAGAGCAACAGGCAGAGATGGTGAAATTCCATATAACCTGCTGTGGACATGAATCTAGCTTTTTCTCCTTGAAAACCTCTTACAGGACTATTTCTTTGTTTGGGTTTTTTTTCTATTTAATCAGTCTCCAGACCCTATTAAACAGGAACAAAAAGAGGAAGAGGAAGTACACAGTATCTGCTTTCTACAAAGCAGACTGTATTTATTTGTTTAAGTGAGACAGAATCTCAATGTCTTCAGTGTTGCTTAAAAGCAGATTTAAGCAAATCGGCCAGGCAGCCAGCCAGCCAGAGTGCATTTTTAGGCACTGGCTCAAAGGCAATGTCAAGTCATATTAAGCTGGGTGCCTAGAAATAATATATGTGAGATTAAAAAGAAGAAAAGAATACTGAAGGATCATCTTGCCACAGTTGTGGCTGATTATTTGATACAGGTTGAAAAGAAATTGCATTGTAAGTCAGAAAAGGGTGATGAAAAGTGCTTTGAAATATTAAGCTAATACAGTATCTAAGGCTGAATGCCATCTGATTGCTACTTCTCAGACACTTCACTATGAATCACCTGAATATAGTCAACAAAGAAGCTGGTTCAAACCAGCTCTCTAGGTTTGACCACCATTCCCAGAAAAAAAATTGAGGTGTCTCAGTTGTTTACTTGTGTGGAAAACTTGCTTAAATGATTGTATATCTCAGTAGGAAATTGTTTTTTATTACCAGGTTGGAACAACTACATTGATTTCCCCTTCTGTTTTTATATGCTCAGCAGATACAAATTAAGTATCTCACCCACAAAATATTATTTTTGTGATGAATAACTGATTTTGTTCTTAACTTGGAGTGCTGAGATGGAAGCAGTGTTTTCCTCAGCTTTGAGGATCACAGAATCATTAGGGTTGAAAGAGAGCTCTGGAGATCATCTAGGCCAACCCCTCTGCCAAGGCAGGGTCACCTAGAGCAGGTTACATAGGAATTTATCCAGGTGGGCTTTGAATGTCTCCAAAGAGGGAAAATCCACGACATCCCTGGGCAGCCTGTTCCAGTGCTCTGCCACTCTCAATCTAAAGAAGTTCTTTTTCAAGTTGAGGCGAAATGTCTTGTGTTTTAGTTTATGGCCATTGCTCCTCATCCTGTCACTGGGAACCACTGAAGAGAATCTGGCACCATCCTCTTGACACCACTCTTCGAGATATTTATATACACTGGTGAGATCCACTCTCAGTCTTCTCTTCTCCAGACTAAACAGGCCGAAAAGCAACAATCACAGGCTAACAGCTTCCATGGCAAGATGAAACAAGGTTCTTAGTTGTCCCTAGCAATGTGGTAATTATACCATTAATCTAACACACTTGGCGAGGCACGCTAGGATTTACAGAGGCTCGTCTCAGTAGATGGTGCTGTTGTGTCTTAAACTACTTCCTAGGATGAGATGGAAATGCTGCCAGGGGCAGTAGAGGCACAGTAAAGGTTCTGCCTCTGGTGTGATTACAGGCGGCCTTAAATAAGTTTGTTTTGTTTTGTTTTATAATTAAGAATGGGCAGGACTGATTTGGTGAGGTTTTATGTGTCTCTAAAACCTGTACAAAAACCTCCAACCTTTGGAGTAGGTCATACAGTTAGAATAAAGCCAAACATACCCTGTGTGGGGTGAATCAACGGCACTACCAAGTCAGGAAATAAAACTCTAGCTGTCTTCTGAATTGTCAGCGCTTATGGCTGTTAGTTACCTGTGAAAGGATGCCACCACACCTTATCTAATATCACACTTTTCCTCAGACTACTTGAGTGACAACTCTTGCACGGGTTACATAAAAAGAAAGTTGCACAGATGGGTGCTGCTAGTAAGTGCGTGAAAGAGCACCGTGCTGCACTGGAGTGCTCTGTTGGTACTTCAGTACCTGACATGCAGAAATCAAAACAGCAGATTTTCTTTCAGGCTGGAGAAAAAGCTTGAAGCCATGTGTGCCTGCAAACATGAGATTAATTTTTCCCCTCCTTAGCTTTCCTTAGAAGTATTTCCTCACTGGATCTCTACATTTCAATAGTGCAACAAACCAGTGATACAGTTTCAGAGTCATTCTGGTCATTTCTATTACGTTCCCCTAAGCTTTTTTTTGGCTTTTGCACAGTAGATAGCAATTCCTGGATCCCAGTTCTGCTGAGCCAGCTGGTCTCTTACAGCCTGTTTACAGTTGGGAGCTGTGCTGCTGAGAGACTGAGGACAGTAAGAAATATTGGTGCTCTCAGGATAGTGGGAGGTAAGGCAGCCTTAAGTCATCAGAAAATTAGGGCAGCATTAACTTACAGTCCAGGTCTGGACCAGTCTTAGCCATGTAAGTAGCCTTAGATGATGGATAAACTGGAGGGATTTGCTCTGTTTAATGAGCAACAGCATCTTTTTTTTAAAAAAGACATATAATTACAGTAGCAGACTGCTGCCCCACAGCATGCTCCCAGATGGCAGCACGATCTTGAGGCCAAGGTTTGTGTCTGTTTTTTTGGAGGCAATCCCTGGAGCAAAAGAAGTCGAGTTACTATGGTGACTTAATGCAGGAGGGGTGGAGATCACAAACACAAAAGCATCCTCTTTGTCGAGTCTCTCCTGGAACATCTTTTCCATCTTGCAGAGCTGATAAAGTCTAGCTGAGCCAAGCTGTCTTGCTTTATTCCTCAAGAGCTGAAAATAGTTATTTATACGTCACATCTGTCTGGTTGCCACCCCCTGTCATGAAATCCTCTCTTTGTTTTATGCTATTAAACACACTTGATGTCAATCAATATTTAAGGCCAGAGAAGATGGTTGTGATCCAGAGAGAACACTTCACTGGGAACTGTACACCTAGCTGGTACCCTCAAACTGTAAGCAGAATTTCCTGTTCTGATGCATAAGAATTTACATTAGAGAAATGATGACATGTGATGATGTTTTGCTCTTATGACATATTTAACATATCACTGAAAAGTCTTATAAAGCCACAAACAAATGTATAGATTGTGGTGGGAAATGTATGTGGACATGCAGACATGGTATTAACCTGAACACTTTATTTCTTAAGTAGCTTATGTTTTCATGGAGAAAAGCTGCTTTACAACCCATTTAGATGAAGATTAACTTGTTTAATGTTTAGATTCATTCCCAATAGAGCAGTGACTAAAATCTATTTGGTCTGAGACAAATGCAAGAGCACTGTGTTTTGCCTTAATTTGAATATTGCTAAGGATAAGGGACAGAGACTCTTGAAAATGAGTCCAAACAGTCAGCTGTTTACATAATACTTGAGTCACTTGATTAGACTGCCATCTTCTTATCTTTGCATGCACAAGACTATTCCAGTCCTCTCAAAAGGGATCTTGGAAGCCTGGAACACAGCTCTAAGCTCTATAAAAGACTGAGCATGCCTAATTAAGTGGCTGTTGAAATGAGACTAGCCACAAACATTTCAGAATTTATAAATAGATGACTGAATCTGAGTCTGGTGTAGTGAATCTCAAAGACTTAAAGTAGATTTTGGGCTGTATTCCTACAAGTCTTGTAGGAAGTCTGGTAACATAAAACACAGTTGCAAGTAAACCAAGTTTGCAAGGCATTAGAACCATTGGCAAAGCCAGCAACCCTCATTTTTCTGGTCAGTATTCTCCTTTCCTTAAAATCAATGCATTTCCAAAATGTCCATGACTGATCACCTCTGATAGGCAATCAGACTGTTCCACCTTTAAGCAATTATTCTCTGTGTCCACTGCTGGCTTTCTAAAGGGATACTTTGCTCCCTGAGTTCTTGCATGCTGTTCTAGCTCATGCCTGTGCTTGTGATTGCCCCCTCAACCACATAAACAGGAGCAGTACAAAGAAAATAACTTGAACTAAAGTAACTTTATAGTAGCTTTTATTTTTTATAGTACTATATCTTGGTTGCAAATAGTCCAGAAGAAATCTTTTGAACTAATAAAACAACAATAAAAAGTGGGGGGAACAAATCCAGGTGTCTCTCCAACAGTTTGAATCTGTTGGAGCAGTGGATTAAGTAATCATTTACCTTCTGACTTCCTTTTGTGTTACCACAGGGAGGCAGCGGCTGGGTCTGCTCGGCCCTGCCATCCCTGCAACGTAGGCTGGCATGCTCAGGTGTCATCTTCATTCCCAGCAGGTGATTCATTCTGGTGGCTGATCCCTGACAGGCTGCTGGGCAGGTGAGGTGATTTAAATCCTGCAATGAAGGGAAGGTATAATTCAGGCCATATGTCAGGGCTGTGTGTGAAGTGGGTGGGAGAGGGACCATGGTAGAAGGGGAGAAATAAGTGATTGAATCAGCAGCAGAGAGGATTGAAATTTATCCAAAGCATGCTGCCTAAGATTTCTGTAGTGCTTCCACTGTTGCTAATGATGAGGCTGGGAGGTTTGGAGTTCCACTGATTGGCAACTGCACCCTCAGAAAGAGACATGGGGAAACATTCTCTTCTGTCAGGATCTCGCTATTTGCAGTGGAGTACCGACAGCTATAAGGTTACATGTGTGTAAATCAGCCAGGCAGAGGAGGAAGCAGACAGTAATTTTATTTTGCAGTGGCACAAGGGGAGAGTTGTCATCCCAGAGTCTGAGCAGCACAGCCAATGCCATGTGCTGAACAAGCATATATCTTTCCCAAGGCACTTCATCCATGCTCCCACTCTCTGCTGCCAGCCTTAGAGCCTTCCTCCTTGGAGCTGCTCTCTTCCTTCCTCTGATTTCTGAGAGAGGCAGAGGCAGCAAGCAACACTTACCTGTCCCCTTTCTGAGCTGCATGGAGTGGAGAGCACAGCTGCATTTATTTCCTACATTGTCGTGTTATGACTCCCTCTCCTCCCAGTCCTGGGAAAGGCTGCGGGGAGAGGAATCACACTGGCCTCTAAAGTGGGAGTTGCAAGAAGACAACTTTTTTAGCAACAAAATGGATCCCAGAAAACTAGCCCAGGCAGCACTGGAATTTGGAGCTGGGGTTACCAGGATCTCATGACAGACTGTCCTGCCAACATCTTCACTTGGGTGTCAGCTGGACCTGGAAGCAGACTCTATTTATTTTATATTTGTTTAATCAGACTTGGAAGAAAGAATCCAGAAATGTATCAACTTCTAAATCTTTTTCTCAGTGTGTAAGAGATGTGGATTCAGGTTTCTTTTTTGGAAACTCACTGTAGTGAGTTGGAGGTCCCATGAACTGCACGGATTTTCTCAGGTGACTGAATCTGTTTACGTATCTGGCAATATGTGATACATCTGCCAGGTCTTTAATCTGGGCTTCAAAGTGTCAATTTCTAGTACATGCAGAGGATACAAAATACCCTCTCAGAAATTAGGTAAGGTCTGACAGTCTTTTTTAAGGGATGAAGGTGATGTAGGAAAGTGGGAGAGATGGCAGAAGAAAGCTATTTTGGTATCTACTGTTACCAAGCTGGGAATAGTTTCTCAGAAGGGATACTAAAACTCCACTTATTTAGAATATTTCAAACTGAAGTACTGCAGAAGATGTTGAGGGAAAAGAAATAGTTCTGATTTCTGAACCTTTCTGTAACATGGACTTGTTGATTGCCCCTTCAGGCTGACCTAAGGTGAGGCACAGAGCAGTGTGTTAATTTACTTGAAATTGTAGAGCCACTTAGAAAGTTTCAGGTTGTGATTTGTGGACAGGCTGCATGATTCTCTCATGTGGGTACATAAATTTAAAAAAGCTAGAAAATTAGGTGCTATCTTCAGCAACAATGCTGCAAAACATAACTTCTAGCATACACTGTGGATAGGCCTCTTAAGAAGAAAACAGTGACTCTAGTCAACCACCTCAGAAGCTCTGGAAGTGCAGGAAGTATTCTGATGGGCATAAATTTGCCCAGGAAGAGAGACCTTGCCATTGTTATGTACTCTCTCTCTCTCCTGTTGTCTCTCTCCTTTTCCCTTCCTCCTCATCTTTTCCCCTCTCCCGTTCAGTGGTAACCAATCTGGATAGGTTCTGGGAGGTGTTCTGTTTTTCTCTGCTTGTAACATCACACCAAATGCACCTAACACTCATCTTTGCCAGCCCTGGGGTTCATAAAGTGCTAGAGAAAATAAGGGGTTTAATATCCTCTCTCCTTTTCCTTTTTCAATGCACAAAGAGTGAGAGCTTCTGTGTCTCTGCATACCTGTTGCTTTGGTTGACAGCTGCCATCTCCTTGGGACATCAGAGACTTAGCAAATGAAGCCCAGACCAACAGACGTGGCATCACCTGCCCCCCATCCCTGCCTCTTCCATGACGTTTTTGTGTTTGCCGTAGTTTTTCTTGCAAATGAGAAGCCACGGATCCATTCAGCTTCATCTCTTCATTAGCCTTTGTACAAGAGGTTGGGAAGACTTCATTACAAGTGGGAGGGAGAGGCACTGGCGGGGGAATGGCAAAGAGGCCTAGCCAGAAGAAGTGGAGCAAGGATGGCAGCTCAGACTCTGTGTGTTGGCTTGGGCTGGGGTTGGTAGGGAGACTCTGCAGCTCCACACACAGAGCTGTTTCGGGCTAGTTGCCCCAGGCAAGTACCATGCTGAGGGCAGTTGTGAGAGAACCACACGCAGCGTGAATGCACCACTTCTATGGGAAAAAGTGCCAAGTGCTCAGCTCCTCCAAACCGCAGTGTAGCTTTGGTTCCTCCCACACCATTATCCAAGTTTCTCCAGTCCTCCTTGCCACTGCATTGTGAATTAGTGCTTTCTCAGCACTTTGCTTGACTGGAATTCCTTACTTTTCCCAGCACCAGAAAATGTACATGTTCTCTTCTCACTGTTTCTACTGCCCAGCACTCTGCTGCCTGAAGTAATGCACATTATATACCCCACCTTTCCACTTTCTCTCCTATTTTCTTGTATAGCTGTGGTAAAAGACACAGATCTGTTCTTATCATCACTCTCTCTTCTCTGGAGGCATTTTCCATCTTTTCTCAAGTTCTTGGGATGAGCAGTCAAGAGCACTGCTGTGGAGAACCAGGATGACTGCAGAAAATGTTATTTACATCAGTTTATTCTCTCTGGGGAAACCTGCAAGTTGTAAAATGTATGTATAAGCCTGTTGGCTGAGGCCTAAAGTGAAAATTAACCCCTTGCATTTCACTTTCCCACTTTGCCCAAATAGCAGAGGGCAACGAAACCCGAAAAATGAAGAGTGTTCTGTTTCCATCTCAGGGGATGTGGGGGAGATAGGGAGGACCAATGGGCAAACCTAAAACATATTAGGTTTTTTCAAGTCTGGGAGGACTCTGCTGAAAAGGGAGCAGGATTTCAGGCCAATTAACCCTAACTGCACCTGGGATGAACGCATCCCCTAGTGTGCACGATTTGCTCCCAGAGTTGGAGTGGAAAAATTAAGGTGGACAGAGAAGAGAAGAGAAAAAGACAGGAGATGGTTTTCTGCAAGTGTTTGGCAAACTCTGGCACAGAAAAGACTTGTTATGAGTTTCCTGGGAGCTGAAAAACAAAAACAGCTGCTGAAGGATCACCTTTAAGGGAGATTTCTGGTGAAATGTATTTAGCTCTCTGTGTTATCTGCACTTTCTACAAAGCTGAAATAACAAACTGAGCAGAGTGGCAGGGAAGTTAGCACTATTCTTAGAAAGAGGGGTTTGACCGTCTGAGGGAGGAACAGTTCAAGGGAGGTAGCAGGGCCCACTGTAGGAAAATATCATGACTACAGATCCTCTAAGGTGACACTGGAGACTGCTATTTGTCCAAAATGACAACTAGGTGGCTTTAGCATTTCTCCTTAGCAGGGAAAAAAAAAAAAAAAAAAAAGTAAATTGTCATTACAGTTTACTTCAGGGACTTCCTCTTTTCTCAGGGGAGGGTCAAGCCAGCATTCTTTTAAAAACTTCTTTAAATATAAATGGTATCCTTGTTGCTGGCAGGATGGCCACACACACATGTAAGTTTGCAATAGTGTCCAAAGATTTTACATGTCGAAACCCTCTTACTGCACAAGTGAAAAGGAGATGCTTGTACTGCACATAAAATCCATAATGAGAGACGTGTGTGTGCAGAGTGGGGGGCGTATTTGAGGAAATTACAAAATATTGCTTGAGTTAAGTATGTTTATGAAACATTTCAGTCAGGTCCAGCTATACACCAGTGATTCCCAACCACAGTCAGCCTTTTCCATAGCACTGCATGCTGCTTTCTTGTCTCCCATCTTGACAGCAAACCCCACAACACTGTTGCTGCCCCTGCCTTCCTCCACTGTTGACAGTTTGAGAAGGTGCCAGTGGAAACCCTTAGATAATCAGCCAAGCAAAGCACATTAGTTTGGTCTCTCATCTCTAATGTTGGAGTTCAAGCCAGAGAGGTTATTTTAATTGGGACCCAGTATTAGAGATAATTTTTTTATAACCTAGAAAGTGATTGTGTTAAATTTGAGATTAATGCTAAAATTGATTACATTTAATCTGGACCCACATTTAACTTTCAGTCACTCAACAGTGGCTTCCACAACATAGAAGAAAAAAAAATTAAAGCAGCCAGAGCGTGGGATACGTCAATCTCAGCTATTCATTTTTAGGATATTACAGGAGGTGAGTGTGTTTGGACACTAAAAGGAAAGAATGGCCTGGTTTTAGAAGTGCTAAGTTTCCCAGAGAATTCTTGGTACACTTGAATTTTGGATGCTAAATCTTCCTGAACATCAGACCTTTAGAGCACAGAGTGCATCTACATTAGTTGCAATATCAAACGAAAAAATCTGGAATTCCTGTTCTCTTGCTGGGTTTTTTCCCTTTTGCTTCATTGTAAATGATTAAAACCAACTGACAATATCTTCTCTCCCTTGTTCTTTATTAATTCATGATGAATTCTGTTTTCTGGCTGACATCAGTACACTGTCATGGTTCAAAACTTTTCCAGTGCTTGGTTGGCTTGTTGCTTGCTTGCTGAAAAAAGTGTTTATATCAGGATCTTTGGAAAGAAACAAAATGTGATGTTATAGGGAAGGAGGAATTGTTTTGTTTTGTTTCTGCAGAACTTGAACTTTGAGATATTTACATTGTCTTATATGTGACTCTTACTGAGAAAAAATAAAGCAAGCTGTTCTGGTCTTTTTTTTTCTATTCATTCTTTTGTTATACCTTTGACAGAGTACTAATCTCAATAGGATGTGGCATTCTGTGCACACACTGAGGTGAATGCATGCCAGATTTGCCAGAGGGTACAATGTGTTTGAGAAAACTCTCAGATATTCCTGTGATCCATTTTTGTTTCCCCACTTGAGTTTCATGCTCGTTTCACAGTCACCTGCTGCTATATGCAAATCTTTTCTTATTATTAGGTTTGACCTTAAAGATGCCTTCTGTTAAAGTCTCTGTGCCTGAAGTAGACCACGTGTCAGAGTCTGATCCCATAAGTGTCCTAGGTAAGGAGCCAGTTCTCATCCCGGTGTGCAAATTTTGAAAATTCAAGTCTTTTGTCAGAAATCTTTGTACTGGAACAAATTTTGTGAATACTGTAAAAGCCTTAAGAAATTAAGAATCCATCTACTTATGGAACCAGAGAGCACTCTAACTCTCACCTTTGCCTACAGTCTGTTTCAAGATATCAAATATCAAACTGGTAATGGTTTTGCATAAAAAGAAAGGGAAAATAGTTACTGTCAGAGACAGGAGCAAAGTTTTAAGACATGAAATGATGATTTTCACTTACATACTGTTCCCAGTGTCAAAGTGAAAGTTATTCTCAAAAAAAAAAGAAAAAAAAAAGAAACTGCTGATTGGCGGTTTCATCTATTAAAAGATGTTCTATCTACAGTGGTATTTATACTAAAAAAAGCAACTGCATATATCATTAACTTACACTAAACATGTGTAGTCTAAGAAAATTTCCAGAAAGCCAACTAAAACTGTGGTTATGGCGATTCATTACTTAATTCACTGATTTACACTTTTGTCTCTTGCACATAGTGCCTAACAAGAGATCACTTGGAGAAATGATGTTCTAAATAACATCGTTAGTAAATCAGACTCTGTTGCTTCAACTCATAAGAGAGCTTAGTTTCTGAAATTTTAAAACATGCAGTAATGGGAAGTCCTGCCTATATATATATACACCACTGTTGTCCTTTCTGAGTATGTTCTCAAAAGGCTTGAGCATTCTAACTCTCAGTAGATTTGATGTTGTTTGGCACCTAACTAAAAACAATTTGCTTCCTGGATAGCCAACTTAATTTAGAATGCATTGCCTACAGTCAGATTATCTGCCATATGTTGAAATTGGTATCTGGCCATGTGGGCAACCAGAAAATTCAGACTTTCAGGCCTTTGGAGCTTCTTGTTCTGAGATGTTCTTGCAAACAACTACTTTTAGTTTTGGGTTTTCAAATTGAGAGTCAAATGTACTTCATTGAATATCTCTCTTTCTTTTTATTTTTTGCTTAACAGAACACTATCCCTGTTCTACTGTGTCCAGCTGGCACATTCTCAGCATGTTGATTTAATTTAAAAAATCACTACCCATTGTAGGAGCCAGATGTAGCTGAATAGCAGTGTTTTGCTCATAGTATAGCTCTGATGGCTGAACTGCTCCAAGGACATTACTGCAAACAGTGCAGTGAGTACTTCCTGAGTAGTGAGAGAAGGCAGGAAGAGTTGCATCTGTGATGTGCCTGAAAGCAGGATTGCGCTTTGACAGGCTGGGCTTCTGTCGTCCCCTGGCTCTAGAATTTGAGATCGTTCTTCAAATGTACTGTTACTGGGATTCACTTAGTTGTAGCAAATTCCCAGCCAGTAGCAAATTGACATCTTCCCTGCCCAGTTTCAAACTTGCAGCTACAAGGGCTATGAACAGCTTACTTCAAAAAGTATAGAGCAGGCATTAATATTGTGAAGATCACCATGAACTCATTTTGTAGTTTCAGACTGGAATACTATCAACTCAAACCTGGTAGCAAAAATACAGTGAGAAAAGTACAATTTGCATTAGATACACTGTGATTCATGAGCATTGTTCATGTTGTCCTAGAAAATGAAAACCTGAAGAATGATTGTCAACAGATTACAGTAAACCCGACTGCTAGATTATTCTACTTATCCCTTGCCTACCTTGCCTTTCACAAATAGGTTTTTGGCTGTTCTTCATACTGTTGTTTGGTTGGGAAAGAAATGAGATTATACAGATAGCTGGATGCACATAATACAAATGAGGATAAGAAAACAACTGATAAGGGTAAAGAAAAACAGTCTCAGGTAGGCTTCCACAGTAGAAACTTCACTTTGGTATAAAATGACAGTCATTCAATACCTTCCATTCAGAAAGAGCCTGTCACATAAACAGTATAGAGGAGATACTATGTGCAGGCTAGAGCAGGGGATTGATCATGAAAGGGCTTGAACTTTGTTCTTGGCTTTTCTGAGTTGCTTTGGACAAGTCACCTTCTCCCTGTTTAAAACCCTTCTTTGCATTTTAATCATATGTAAGCATCCAAGATTGCTGCTGTCTTGGTTAAACTTGCCTGCTGCATTTTGAAAATGGTTATGTGTCTTTCTTCCCTGTCTAAACAATCTCATGCCTTTGATCTTTCCTAATAGGTCTTATTTTCAAGCTGTTCTACCTTTTTACCTTTCTCTGGACTTCTCCAATCAATGTATGAACATCTGTAGCTGCAGTGGCTGTAATCAGGCACGTTACCCCAGCTCAGCCCTTCTCCTTCTGAGGATGGAAGAGCACTTGCCTAGGATGCCAAAGTGCACTGACAAGGGAAAAAGGAGAGACTGTGAAGGTACTCTAAGACCTGACTATTTTCAATACCTTCTGTGGAGGTCTTGGTCACCACATGCTAATGTTAAATCATCAATTGTAAGCATTGCTGTCACCTCATTCGAGCCTTATTTGTGTAGTTGCAAGCACCCTTCATAAGCTTCCTTTTGCCTTGCTGTCATCTTAATTGACGTTCTCTACATGACTTTTTTTGGAAACATATGGTAAAACTAAATTTATAAAACTATTTCAGCTATATTAGGATCTAATGAGATTGTATTACCTTATCTTGTACAGAAATAGTCCCGAGATGGACTACTTCATCTTGTAGTGGCCTCCCATGTGACAGGAGGCTCCTGGTACTACAAGGGAACAGATACCAGCAAAAATGCTACTCAACTGCAGTTCCCATAGTACTGCTTGCCTGTTTAAGATGCCCCATGCCTACTCTTTCTTTCAACCCTGTGAATATCATCATTCATTCTGAAAGTTATTGATGATTCTTGTATCCCCTGTACCATATTAAGCAGGTCAGCCATTGCAGGCATTGGTGTTTGCTTGAGTTTCATCCTTGAGATGATATGTGTTGTTTTGCCCTGCCAAAAAAATAATCATTTATCTGAAACTTTCTATCTTGGGGCTTTCTGCTGCATTGTTTCAGTACTAGCCAAAACTTTAATCATATCTTAAAATAGAACTTACAAAGAATAAATATTGTAGTACAAGAAAATTATGGTGAGTTTGGTTTTGTGGTTTATTTTTTTTCAGGTGGGCCTGCCATTTCTGGAAAAGCATATACCAGGCTTGAGCCTTAGGGAAAATTGACTGCTTGCTCTTAGTGGAGGCTCAACTTGTTCTGTGCTGCCTTTTTGGACTGTGTGAATCTGGGAAGCTGTGTAGGAAACAGCAAACTTTTCCTTTAGTCTTAGTGAGCATTCAAGCAGCACTGCCTCAAATGCTGCCAGTGAGGAAACACAGGGACTGCAAAGAAGTTGCTGGTGCTGGAGAAGGGAGCAGGTCTGATTCAGTGTGGTGGTTTGACCCCGGCAGGATGCCAGGTGCCCACCAAAGCCAGTCTATTACTCCTCTCCTCAAATTGAGAGAAAATATAAGGAAAAGCTCATGGGTCGAGATAAAGACAGGGAGAGATCACATTCCAGTTATCGTCATGGGCAAAACAGACTTGACTTGGGGAAATTATTTTAATTTGTTACCAATCAGATTAGAGTACTGTAGTGTGAAATAAATCCAAATCATAAAACACCTTCCCTTCACCCCTCCCTTCCTTCTGGGCTCAACTTCACTCCTGATTTTCAATACTTCCTCTGTTCCAGCAGCATCAGGTGACAGGGAATGGGGGCTGTGGTCCTTTCATTTCATGTTGTCTGGCCTGCTTCTTCCTCTTCAGAAGGACTCATCACAATCTTCCCCTGCTCTGGTGTGGGGTTCCTCCCATGGGGTGCAGGCCTGCATGAACTTCAACATGGGTCCTTGCTACAGGTTGCAGCTCTTCACAAACAGCACAAACAGTGTGAGTCCCTTCCAGGGGTGCAGTCCTTCAGGAACAGGCTCCTCCAGTGTGGGTCCCACCGGGGGTCACAAGTCCTGCCAGCAAACTGCTTCAGGAGGGCATCCTCTCTCCATGGGGCCACACGTCCTGCCAGGAGTCTGCTCCAGCATGGACTTCCCACAGGGTCACATCCTCTCGGGCATCCACTTACCTTGGCATGGGATCCCCCACAGGCTGCAGGAGGGTCTCTGCTCCCCATGGACCTCCACGGGCTGCAGGGGCCCAGCTGCCTCACTATGGTCTGCACCACAGGCTGCAGGGGAATCTGTGTTCCAGTGCCTGCAGCACCTCCTCCCCTCCTTCTGCACTGACCTTGCTGTTTGCAGGGCTGCTCCCCTCACATATTCTCATTCCTCTCTCTGACTGCTCTTGTGCAGTGGTTGTTTTTTACCCCTTAATACATTTTCCCAAAGGTGCTGCCAAGGTAGCTGGCACTGGACACGGAGGAAGCTTCCAGCAGCTTCCCACACAAGCCACTCCCGTAGCCCCACTGCTACCAAAACTTGCTATGCAAACTCAATACACTCAGCACGCAGATAGGGTGTCAGGCCTGTTGGACGGGATCTGGGAAAAACATGGGCTACAGCTGAAGTAAAGGATAGGGACTGGAGGGTAGGGAGCTCTGTGGAGGGAGAAGGAACCAAAGGAAGGTTTCATGGCTGCAGCAGAGGCATAGCATTATAAAAAGCAACAAAGTGCCCTTTCTTGCTCTTGTCCTTCCCTTTCCCATTTTCTTAAATTAATCACCTGAAAACTGAATTCAGCATCATGTGGTGTGGGTTCTGGGTCAGTGGCATCGCTGCCTTTCTCTAAACTGCTTGGGCAGGTGCCCTGAACTGAGTCTGTATCCAAGTGAGTAAGGGACAAATCAAGTTTATATATGTGAAGGTTGCTCTTGGTGTGAGCCTCTTCATAAACAACAACAAGAAAAATTTTCACTGCTTGGCTTTTGCAGGTTTAGTTCCAGAGTATTTGAGTGCAGAGTAGAAAACTAGCTATTTTCATGCTGTGAGTACTTCTTTTTTTCGATTGGGATGCTCTTTATATCTATCATGTGAATAAGGTATTCTACTTTTCAGTCCTTACCAAGAGAATCCAGAATTTCATGGTTAAATATGTATCACTAACTTAAGGCTTGCATTTCCAGGTTTAGCTTTACCACAAAGTACTGTATATTCTTCTTTTTGGAGTCTACATTCTTGTTCATGTATAAAATATGTAGCCTCTGTTCCATAAAAATAAATCTTAACCAGTTGTGATCATGAGATAAACCCTGACCTTTGAATTGGCTGACTTTGAAAATAATTGGGGAGCACATTTTCTACTTGAGTAAATAGGTATGGACCAAAGGAATAATGAAATTAAATGATACCCCAACTTAAAAATTGTTATTTGACAGATTATCTATGTTGGGAGAATGATTAGGGAATGGAGGAACTTCCTTCATCAGCGACTAATACAGTCCAATACATCCACAGCTAGACAGGGACAATAGCAGGAATAGTTAGACTGCCTCAGGGGAGAGGGAATGTCAGGGCAGAAGGACTGGAACACATAACGATTCTAGTAGAAAATCAAAATGTTTCTGAGCACAAAGCCATTTGTGACTTTTTTGTATTGAGGCCACCAAATACAGTGGGAAGTTAGCTGCTTTTGATGCAGCAGTCAAAGGGTCAAATTCTTTCCTCTGCTGCTCCAGCATAGCTCTGCGGCAGTCTGTAGGGCTCTGCCAGTGAAACTGAAGAGGAGGATTTGGCTTGCAGCCTGGTTTTAATCTGCACGTATGGTATCAATTTTGGAAGCATTTTCTGGTTGTCCTCACAGTTATAAAAAGGGAGAAAAATATATTTCTTCTCTTTCCCAGTTAAAAACCAGGCTTTTGTTAACTCATTTGTGTTGATTCTCTACCTGAAAATTTTAATACTTAACTTCATCTTCTCTGCTGTCTATCCTAAGGCTGCTCTGGAGAAAGCAGCTTGCCCCAGCAGATTCTCCCTGAACACACAGATCATGCTGAGTCCATCAGAACACTAACCTATGGATCTCCCTTCTGACCATAGGCACTGGAATCTCCTGCCCATCAGCCTTCTTCCTACTTTTTCTTGGCATGTTCATCCAGTTGTTGTTTGCTTAGAGATGAGGAGTTTCATGGTGTATGGGATGTTGGCAACAATTCTGTACATTTTCAACCAGCTGCTGAAGAGGGAATATCTCCTCATGCTCACCAAAATTCTCAGTTTTTGATGACTGCAGTAGCCATCAGCCACTGATAAGTGTCTGGCCCCATTAATAAGCACTGACCCCCTCAGAGCTCCATTTTGAGCACTGTCATAACTTTCTTAATTGCTGGTTTACTATAAGGCTTTTCTGAGGTGATCTCAGGACACATTCCTCGATTTTGGTCCCTTCCTCAACATTTTATGTCACACCTTTCTTTGGGATAGACACTGCTTCCTCCTGCTTTTGAAAAGACCAGCAACTCTCCCCAGGGCACAGGACTGAGAGAAGCTGCCTGTAGCAAGGATCTCAGTTTTCCCATGCAATTGCCGACAGCGTTCATATTTTTTTCAGAGTCTGAGGAAACTTACCTTTGAGAGGCAATTAAACCTTTACAGTAACTTTTATCTGTTTTGGGGTTTGTTTGCTGCTTTCTCATTTAATTCCTAACCTTTCTTTCCTAGCAATTGCTTTTTCCTTTATGTGTCTTTCTGTCCTCTCTTTGTACTCTCCGCCCTTTTTTATCTCTTTCATCTACCTTGACACTCAGCACCCAAAATCAAAATTGCCACGTAGTTGTACAGACTTATTCCTTCTTGGGTCTTTTAATAGGCCTAAAAATCTTCTTCAGCATAAAATACTTCAATACGTGTCGTAAGATATTCGTGTAAGAAATAGCTGAGCAACGATAGCAGGCTGCATGTGATAAACTTAACTTTAATTATGCTGCTAGGAAATGAAATAACTGGAAAACATAGAAGGCGAGGAAACTGAAGTAGGAAGATGAGTCATGGTTGTTGGGTGCAGAGTCATACGGGCAGCCCTGTCATATATAGACAGTAGATAACACAGGCCACCTTGAATTTCTGCTGACAGCTGTCCAGGTGTGCTGGTGTTATTATTGTTGGTTAACAAAGCATTGGAAGTTCTCATTATTTCCAGCAAACTGGCACTGTAATTGTTTCTAGCAATTTCCCTAGACTCCTTGACTTGTAGCATCAGTGGTTCATCATGATTAAAATAGGAAGCAAAGCAAGAAATTCATCATGCTTTCTAGAGCACAGTGCTGCTTTGGTATTTTAAACAGAATATATATCATCTGTACTGTGTAGATTTAGATTTATCTCTTCTGAAAAACAAATCTCTCTCTGCTGATCTAATCAAAATTACCTTCTAACATACTCATCATGAAAATAAACTTTAATGCCTGCAGACCAGTATGGCTGTGTCTGTAATTCAAGGGACTGAAAATGCCCGTAAGAGGTTCTCTTTTAATAAGATGAAAATTGTTGGCTATCCAAAACTGTTAGCTCATTGTGATCATCATGGCCTCATCTTAATTTGGCTGTTTTGTATGTTGAAGGTGAGAAATGTCCTGTTTTGGAAATACATTCACAGTATTCAAAGTGACTACGAGAAGAATTCAGGTTCTTCACTTTTTACCTGCAGCATCAGCCTTTTTAATGATAAATCCGACATTCAACTGAAAGAACACAGGTTTCTGTGTCTATCAGATTTGTTCTGGCTATCAGCTACCAATCATCACGACAGCTCCACTTCACTCAAGTCTTTTGCTTTATGCAGTAGTTTAATTATGACTGTAAGTATGGACCTGTTTCCATAGTTTTCACGTTTAATTTTGGATAGTGGTAGCAACAGTGGGAAATGTCAGCTAATCAGGCCTTTGAACACAAGCATCCCAGATGCCTTTTGTGTCTGGGGTTTATCATTGCACCACGAGACAAGCTCTGGCCATTGTGAGCATCACAAATTTACATCTGCTTGGCCCAATTGAAAATAGTTCTGAGTAATTCTGGAAGAAGTTTATGACATGTCCAGAACCTCAGGCTGTGATGTACTGCACAACACACTGTCAGTTTTTAAACACTGATTTGCAGAGTCTCTGCATAACTCTTGCATTGTTATTAGGTTAAATAAGGCTTTGAGAAGGTTTTTTTGAGTTTTAAGGATTTTTATGCAAGGGAAATTATGACAGCATATTTAAAATTTTATCCTGCAAAAAAAAAAAAGAGTTCCAGGGCCAATTAAAATGTAAAGAAACCCATAGAAAATAAACTTAGGTAATGCCTTCACACATTCAGGACTAGATCCATCAGGCAACATAATTATTTGAATGGATTGTGCAATGAAAATGATATCTCTGTACAGTATGCTTTGACCTCTTTCTCCCATGCCATTGAATAGTTCACAAAAAAGCTCACAACTGTGCTAAACAAATTCGGTTGTTTGGCTGTACCAAGTTTTTGTTCCAGCAGTGGAATTCACTAAAACAGCATGTTCTGTGTATTGCCAGCAGGTCATCAGTGCATGCTTTACTCAGGGTCCTGACCTTTGTTTTCACTTGCCAAGTCTGCTAGATTGTCTCATCCTGGCAACTCTTAAAATATATATCGCTAATAATATACGTAGCCCTGTTTTTCTTATATCTAAGAATATCTTCCCAGGTGTGCTCATTGGTTTTCTCTGGTAATTATCAACTAGTTTATTTTATATAGAGTCAGATGCTTAACCGTAAATAGCTGTTGAACAGCATGAAACAGAAAAATCTTTCCCTCACCTAAAGATAATTTAAACTAAATTTGAAACCTATTTTAGATTTGAGGTAAAGTTTTTCTTCCAGTGGATAGTTGGAGGTCATCTCAAGCAGCTACTCAACAGTATAAGTTCCCAGTGAGTTATGTGCATTTGTCATTTTCTAATCTGATGTTGGTTGCTTGCATGGATGAAACTGAAGTTAAATTCTTCTGCAGTATTACCCCACCAACATCTCTAATAAAATGTGCCCCTATACTCTACTCAAGTTGGAAAATGGTAATCAATCCATAGAGGTCCAGCTTAGCACGTCCCTAACCCCTGTGTTTAAGTGCTGTATTTCACACCCTGTTTTCATTTTGGCACTGACCATAAGCATCTCAGTGCTTACAAGTCTAAGTTTCAGGCCAACTCCTACGTTAGGGTCACTCTCTGGAATCAAGAAATGATGCCCCTGCCTCCCTAATTTTGTAGATGTTCTCAGAATGTTCTCAACACAGTTGACTTATGCCAGACCTATCATCCTGGGAAAGAAGAAGGCATTTTTTTTTGTTTCGAAGTTGCATATATGTTGCAGTTAATTAGAGTCAGTGAGGAGACTACAAGGACCTCACCAAGTCTTCTCTTCATTATTCACAGCAAAAAGTGATCCCGTTAAGAGGCAAACTTCCTTCAGAGGAATTTTGCACAAGAGCAGTGAATACCTGCAAGGGCCTAATGGTGAAATGCCGAGGTCTGTATCAGTGTGCCAACCACACTGTTATTACAGGTAAGCAGGATTTTACAGCATTAGGATCCACAGAAGTGTAAATACACACCTCTGAATGAAAGTGAGGTATTGATTTTGATGTAATCTGTTGCACTCTTGGGGATCTTAATGACAGGCTGTTACTTTAAACAGCATGACAAAAACTTACGAAAATAATCTATTTTTTTTGGTAATTAGAGGCAAAGCAAAACTTAGATGATCCCAACAGTCTCTGATGAGAATTTCTCTTAACGGTCCTTTTGATTTTTGGGGCTGCTGCTCCGAAGTAAAGCATCTAGGTAAAAATAAAATCATATTGTTTCATAAGAAAGTGTTTCCCTTCTAGACAAGTTTTAAACATTTTATTTCGTCATTGGAAAGGATTTTGCCACTGACTGTACTGAGACATGGTTTCTTAGTAACGCCTACTGTCCTCTGGAACACTGGGTCAAGGTAAAAACACAATTTTTGGATTTGAAAAATGAAGGTAAGCTACCACAGTAATGATATTTCATGATTTCTTTTCTCCATTCTCTCCCATTCTGCCCACCTGATCTGGCAACAGAAGAAATATAAAATCTTCCTGCACTGGATGATGTAAAGGTGAAGTTGAACACCTTATTTTATCCTGCAGTCCACCACTGTTGGACTGTGTCCACATAACCACCACTGTTATGTGTCCACCACTCCTTTCTTCAGGGGGAACCTCTGTCCAGCTCCTATGTGCATCGAAAGACACATCTGTCTTGCCTCTTGAGGTCCTCTTCACAAGCTATACAGTGCCAGAAGTATTGCATGGGGCTATTTTAATGTGGAGATTGTTAGTAGATAAATTAGTTTGGGAGTTTAATGCTGGGTAAGGGAATACAGGATGTCAAGTAGCAACATGTCCCTAAGAATGCAGCTATACAATTTAGAGAAACTACGTTTTTCTGGCATTTGTTATGGCCCAGTGAATTCAGTTCATTTCAATGTCTTTTCAAAAACAGATAAACATGTGCATTACAGGA
The DNA here is from genome assembly GCA_013400975.1 of Atrichornis clamosus. Taxonomy (NCBI): domain Eukaryota; kingdom Metazoa; phylum Chordata; class Aves; order Passeriformes; family Menuridae; genus Atrichornis; species Atrichornis clamosus. The sequence continues at coordinate 10,824 of WBMZ01011729.1, read as the reverse complement.
ATCATTCAAAAAAGATGGTTTGAGTTTTGATACCAATCACTTCACAAAAGCTTCAAGAATGCAGAATACCACTTGATAATTTAATTTGCCGTAATAAGGATCTACAACATTGGCATTCCTTAGAGATTTTTTTTTCTTTTCATGAAAGAGAAACACCTACAATACAATTAGAATACTCAAATCCATCCATCACTGAGATCATGCTATGTCCTTGAAACCTGCAGTACAATCACAGAATCATAGATTGCTTTGGGTTGGAAGGGATCTGGAAGGTCATCTAGTCCAACACCCCCGCAATGAGCAGAGACATCTTCAACTAGATCAGGTTGTTCAGAGCCCCATCCAGCCTAGCCTTGAGTGTTTGCAGGGTGATAAAAGTTGAGATACAGTTCTGCATTGCTTCTTCACTCTCCCGGTCCTTCTGTTACGTAGTGTGTTTCTGTAAGCCCATGAGAGAAGTCAGGCATAGTCTACAGCTTCCATGCGTAGATTTCATAGTGATTATAGTAACTTTGCTTTGAAAGAAGATGATGACTGGTGCCTTCCCTTTTCCAATGTACTTTTGCTATTTTCCCCTTGCCTAGCACAACTATCTAAATAAATCTTTTCCCTTTCTTTTCATCAATCAAGTAAAACATTGTTCTTCCATCCCTGAGGACCCATGCACCAATGTTAATCCTATACAAGCACTTTCACACAGCCATACTGTAAAGTGACTAAGTAGAATGCATGTCAGGATCAGACAGAGTGTGTATGCGTTAAGTTACTTGCCCATACAAGGATATTGAATTTACCTAGACGTGATTAATGGTGCTAGTTACCTCATTAAAGGTAATGAAGGAGAATCTGGTATTACAGTATTAAAGATCTACAGAAATACAGTCTTAATAAAAGCAATTTCAACTGCAAGTAACTTTCAAATTTTAAAAAAAATGACTGTTTATCGGTATGCAGAGTTATTTGGTTGTTTCTTTACTGATCAAGCAATTCATCCTGCAAGGCTTTGAAATTAAATTAAGGGAACAACTTCATAAAGTTTTGGGGCTGCAGTAACTACATTTGAGTGCTGGGCTCTTGATGTGTGTGGAACTCCAGAAGAAACTACCCACACCAACTCCTCAGAATGGCAAATATGGGCCCTGTGGCCACCTGAGCCAAGCAGAGTTGCATGCTCTGCAGTTGGTACAGACCTCTCATATAACATGTCTGTGCTCTTGCTATGCAGAGTAAAATCTGCCATGACAAAGACTCTCAGTCTGCTGAGACTTGTGTTCCTCACATGTTCTTGCTGATGAGCCGTCCATATCCCCCAAGGTATCTGTACAGTGTAGCACTGTAGTTGTGGTGGTCAGATTTCTGTTAAAAGTACAATTCAAAAGAGACAAGAAATGTGAAACAGATGAAAAAGTTGCAAAACAAAGATAAGATATAATGGCTGATCTCACGATAACTTCAGAAATTGTCAGTGCTGTACAGTGATGTGTTAGCCTATGGCTTTAGGAGAAAACATAAATGCAAAACAGGTTTTCTGTTTTTCCCTATTCAGCTAATGAGAATTTGACATAGATATAAGCATTTCATCTTACTGACCTGCCGTCTTCACTCATTTTGGAAAAAAATTGAGACTTGGATATTTTGTGTAATGGCTTTGTAACCCAAAACAAATACCTAATTTAGCAAACTACTGGGCTATTGCATCCCTCATGGCAATGTAGTCCTTGCTATGCAGGCCCCTGCTCTGTCTTGACTTGAGTTGTTTCTTGCTTTGGACACACCCCAATCCCTCTGCCCTTGTGTCAACATTTTCGGTGCAGTATTCCCTACAGCAGGCTGGATGACAGTGAAATTTTGTACTGCAACTCATCTGAGATTAGCCAGTCTCTCCTTCCTCCTAAGGGTGGGACAATGGCTGCTTTGCCTGAGAGGGTAACAGGAATAGAGTGTAGTTTCTGTGGCAACTGAAAAAGTAGAAGTCAGTATTGTATGCAACGCTAACTAACTTTATTATTTAGATTAGCTCTTTCGTGTGGTTACACAGCGGATCCGACTACACAGCCGAACAAGGTATCACGCACTCGTGACCCATTCTCGCGCCAACTGGTCTTCCGAGTTGGCACGTACACACACTCCTTTGTGGAGGTTTTCCAGCCAAGGACATCACTCCCACACCACACATTCTGTTCAGCTGGTCGTGATCTGTACAAAAAATGCAACAGTAACTAATCTATTCATTGTTCTTTGAGAACCCAGCAGGCTGGTGCTTCCAGCCCAGCTATTCCCACCTCTCCCCATTTTTTGTTCTGGAACATTGGATTCATGACAAGGGCAGCCAGGACCTTGGCTTCGGTAACACGTACTTCTCTAATTATTCTCCAGAGGATTTGCAAGACTACTATAAAGAACAAAGCCCAAACAACTCCAACGGTGACAAAAATCCAAATATATATTTAATCCAGAGAACCAGTTCTGTCGCAGGGGATCCAGTGCAGTTCAGCACCAGCACACCGCAACCTTCCTGCATAGAGAGTGTCCCGCAGAAAACAGCTCTTCCAGGGGTGCTGGCGGATCTCTCTGGGCGGCAGGCGATTCCAGCAAGTGTAGCAACTTTTCTGCTACAAGTGATTTCAGCTCTTGTGATCCAGCTCTTTGTGAATTCAGCTCCTTGTGAAATCGCCCAAGGCAAACACGGGAGCCTCGCATGGCAGTTCCACAGAGGTAGCCTTTATTGTCCGAGCACCCTGCGAAGGGGAGGCCAGAGGCAAGTCTCCCACCTTTCAGGGGCAGAAGCCGGGCTTTTTATGGGAAAGGTAGGGGTTGGGATAGAAACCAGTTAGCCAACAGGGTACAGGCTATTACCATGAAGAAACAAGGCGTGTTGGGATCTCATCCTGACCCAGAGGAAGGTAGCTTATCTCTGACTTCTCCTGCAAGAGGCTCCTGCTTTGAGGGCTTCCAGCCCTCCACACAGTTCTTCAGGTTTATCTATTTCACATTATCTGAAATTTCATCCCATACACCATGCTGCATTAGTGTTTGAGTAAGTTTCATCTGTTTCTTGTCAGATTGGGCTAGATTTGGAACCTCACCGTTAAGGTTGGATTCAAATGCTCCTTGTAAGTGTGCCCAAACATCTTTCCATTCATGTGAACTCTCATTCCAGGGTAACGGCTGTTACGAATGGAGTGAGAGCTTTAGACAAGTGCTGCCATCACTCAGGTTCCTGGCAGTAGCTCTGTTGAGGCGACCTGCACCCCAAAATTGCTCTCGCTCACAAGTTCTTAAGAATGGCCAATTAAGTCTATTCCAAAGTGAATAATTACTTGAATAGACACAAGATAACAGACAAAGGACCTTGAACAGACTACCTACTACACAGGATAAACAAGTAACTACTAGTAGGTTACATAAAGCAGTGCTCAATATAAAGGTACCTATGTTACAGCTAGCAAAGAAATAATACAGATTAGGATTTCAATGTATTTTACCCACAAATTGATGGTGGTGTACACGGGAACCCTTTCACTCAATGCCTGGGCGAGGAACCACAAAATTGGTGTCCCAATCTTGGGGAGACGGCTCTACGCCAAGAAGGCTCTACACGTTTCCAGGGGGTTGTGCAGAAAACTGCTGCTTTGTGAGGGTTTAGTGAATCTTTTATAGTCTGTAAGGTTCAGGGGCTGTCAGAATTCCAGCTNGGGGTTGTGCAGAAAACTGCTGCTTTGTGAGGGTTTAGTGAATCTTTTATAGTCTGTAAGGTTCAGGGGCTGTCAGTCACAAATTCCAGCTTATCCTTTTCAATCTTGCTTTCAAGATAAGATGCTTATTGTTAGCTGAGAGTGGTACCTCCATGGCAGCTGGAATAACTCATCAGGAGCCAGGTGGCCTTTCCTTGAGTTATTTAAACAATTAACAGGTGATTGTGAGGGCTGATGGCTTGGACTATCATGCTAGCTAAGAAGCAACAGATAAGCTTATGTGGCAGGGGGATGTCCTGCTACAACGGGGTAATACACATTCCATGTGTCTGATGTTCCAAATCACACTGTAAGCCCATTCTTGTTTTATGTGCCTCTTGGCAATTCCCTAACCAGATAGCAGCAGCCTCTAAGACATCAAGGTGGGTTAAAATTTGTTGTTTGATGTTCTTTTGCATTTCCATATTTTTTGACACATTACTCAAAGCTTCAGCTGCTTCATGGGCTGTTTTGACCAAATGTGCTAAGGGCCTTGGTCGCAATAGCTGCCGTAGTAGCAACAATAATTGCAGAAATAATAAATGCAATTAGCCATCTTAAAAATTGTTTTGACCAGCATCTTGTTTGTGTAAGAATTTTTGCCAACTGGCTATATTCTGATTCACTTTCCCAAGAATGTGTTAAATTAACTGGCAGCCATAGTTCAGCCCTACGTCTTAACATCATAACAGAGGAAATGTTATGACATGTCATATTCTTATTAGTCAAGCAACTACATTAATATGGGTTAGAGATAGCTGTGTTAAAGGTATTATTTACAATGAAATGTCAACAGAAGAGCCAGCCATAAAGACAAAAGGATGAGATGTACATATCATAACAGAATAGTTCATCCACTCTATTAGACTGATTTGATAAGATGAATTGATATTTTGGTATTGACCATGAGCCACACATCGTGTAAGAAAAGGCATGGCTAATAATCCTAGATGAAGAAGCCAGGGGCTTTTATTATTTCTATATGAATCTTGGATCACTGGCCTTGATAACCCACTATTAGATCACCTTAAGGTTTCATTGGAAATTTGGCCAAATGACACAGGTACAGAAGCATTGGAAATAAGATGTCCTCCACAACCCCAATCATAGACTGTCAGATCAGAAACATTTAAGAAAATTTTGACAGGGGCCATCATTCAGCATGGAGCCCAAAAAAGACTCAAGGTGTCCACCAGGCTATCTTTTGGAACCAGGCATAAAGGTAAAAGTACAGGAGCCTTAAACCCCCCTTCTTACACCACCTGTCAGCCCGCAACAACAGCCACCATTAAAAAAGCAAAATTGCCCTGGCCATTCCTTTTTGCTGATAATATAAGTGGGGTATATCTGTAGTCTGCAAACAACCATCAAAGGAGATGCGTGAAATACACAGAGGAGGAACATTAGAAAGATATGCTTGTGTTGAATTGCCCTTGAACCAGTCTTTTCCTCCTGTTAACAGCCCTGTCAGAGGAATCCATGTCCCTCCGATCCACCTGGTACCATTATTTAAGATCGGAGGCTCAGGATCCCACCAAGTTAATGGTCAAAACATCAGAGGATTGATAATATGTGCCCAACAGAGTGATGCATTAGTAAGAGGCAAAAACAACAACATAAGAAAAAGCATACTCACTTTGCTATTAGCAGAGACAACAGCAAGATAAGCAAGAAAAAGGTTTGTAGGCGTTTTTGGTACTCCTGAAGCAGCTATCATGGTACTTGCAGTTTAATTGAGTTGTTTCAATAGTTCCCAGTTCACACCAGTAGCAGGTTCAGTCGCTTGTCTCATCCTGGTTCGCCTGTGCTGCAGTGTCGTCTGCACCATCTGTGGTACTGGGTTTTTCCCTTGATTGATCCAACTCATGATAAGGTTTGACACCCCCTCCACACTTTGCCAGAATCTGAAAAGGTCCTGTGGGAAGCAGAATACAAGCATACCCTTTCCCCCAAGTTATTGATTGCACTGGACCTTTCCATACCTGGCGCTTTGCAGGATCCTTATACAAAACCTTAGGAATTTTGGAAAAGGTCAGATGAAACATAAAATGGCGTTCAACAGATGTTGTTGGGTGCAGCTGGTGAGTGCGATTCAAAAAATTTAAAGTATATGTGGCCATATCTAATTGTTCCTGAGGGGTGAGATTCCCCCTTTTTGGTTTTAACAACATGTTTTTTAATGTGAGATGCATACCTTCTTCAGTTGCATGATTGGTAGGGGAATGGGCTATACTGAAAGTGTGTCTTATTCCCCATTGCTGTAAGAACAACCGGGTGGACTCTGCAGTGTATCCAGGTCCCACAATTAAGATCTCATCAGAGGTGGCCAAGTCAAGACTGGTGCTGCCTATTGTGGCTGGGATAAGGTCAGAGATGGTTTGTTTTGAGCTGGCCATGACTGCAGCTGCATTTGAGGCTGACCAGCCACATCAACCCTGTTGGTTTGAGGGGCACCAGGTCTCCCACTCCTCCGGCAGTTTCCTTGCAAGAGGTTGCCTTGATTATCATACCTCGAACTCAACACTGATTACTCCAATGATATCCTTTTCCACACTGGGGACATAATTGTAAAGGGCTCCTTTTTCATTTTGTCCTCCTTTTCTGAGGACATTTTTTACTCAAATGCCCTTTTAGTCCACAATTAAAACATTTACCAGATTGGTTGTTCAGGATCCATTGTGCAAGTGCCACAGCAAGCATATTTGCTCTGTAAGTCTCGGTGCCAACATTCTGACAAATCTTCATATATTCCCCAATCTCAGTTGTTTTACCTTTCACAGCAGCTAAAGCTGCCTGACAATCACAATTTGCATTTTCATAAGCCAATAGAAGCAATAAAATTTTTTCAGCTTCTGCGTTTCTGACTTGTCTAGCTATTGCAGTTTGTAATCTGTCAATAAATGTAACATATGATTCTTGTGGACCTTGCCGTATTGATGCAAAGGAATTCTGGTTTTGTCCTGCCTCAGGAATCCATCGCAGAGCCATAAGAGTCAATCTGGAAACCTGATTAAATACCTCTCCTTGCATACCAGCCTGTGCCTGAGGAGTTAAAAACTGCCCAGTACCCTCCAAATGTTGTGGTTGAGTACCATTCCCTTGCATTAAGTTTTCCATAGTCTGTTCAGTCACCAAGTCATGATATTCAATTTGTCATACTGCATATTGTGTACTAGTAAGCATTATTTTCATTAATGTTTTCCAATCATATGGAGTCATTACATGATAATCACCGATAGCCTCCAATAGATTCAATGTGAATGCATTTTGTAGTCCATTCTCCTGTACCCATTTGTTCACTGCTTTAATCAAATTGTAAAGAATCGATGCCCACTCTGGGTGACGTTGAGCTTTACATATCACAGCAAAAGCCCGTAAATCTTCACTGTCACCCTGCTCAATGGCCACAGAGCAAAATTTTTGCATGAGAGATTCATTTGGTACGGACATATCAAGCGGCCGAGGTGCTGATAGAGCAGCAGGGGGAGGGGTTGAGGCAGCAGCAGCAGCAGCTGTAGCTTTAACCAGAGTTAATGGAGGATATAAATCCTGTTCCTTTTCAGGATTAACCACACCTGAGTCCAAAGTTTTATCTTCAGCCTCACTATCCTCAAATTGCATTAAATCCTGAGCCTCAGTAATCTCATCACAAAGATTTTCTACAGCCACTGAGGTTTGGCACTTCAGTACTTCTTCTGCAGGTTGCAAAGCAGCTAAAGCCGTATGTACAACACGCCAAGTAACAAACAGTTCGCCTGCTACAGCAACTTTTAAATCCTTTTTTGTTTGCAACTCCTCCCCCACTTTCTTCCAAACCTTACTATCAAATGTTCCCTGCCTTGGGAACCAAGCACAATGTTCCTGAACCCACATTAATAGCTGAATAATTTTAGCATCTGAAAGTTTATAACGAGAAGCATTCAAAAGCTGTTGCAAACCAAATAAATAAAGCTTATGCTCCTGTGAGGCTGACTGCCCCATATTACTGCTTTAATCCCACAACTCACCTGTTCCACAGGGGTTGTTGGCCTTCTGATCGAAGGCTGTGGCCATTAAGTTTCCCGTTGGATTAGAAGGTCACAACTGGATTCCAAGTCGTCCTCACACGGGGCACTGTTGGTGGTGACCGAAAAAGTAGAAGTCAGTATTGTATGCAACGCTAACTAACTTTATTATTTAGATTAGCTCTTTCGTGTGGTTACACAGCGGATCCGACTACACAGCCGAACAAGGTATCACGCACTCGTGACCCATTCTCGCGCCAACTGGTCTTCCGAGTTGGCACGTACACACACTCCNACACACACTCCTTTGTGGAGGTTTTCCAGCCAAGGACATCACTCCCACACCACACATTCTGTTCAGCTGGTCGTGATCTGTACAAAAAATGCAACAGTAACTAATCTATTCATTGTTCTTTGAGAACCCAGCAGGCTGGTGCTTCCAGCCCAGCTATTCCAACAGTTTCAGCCTCTCTGTCTTCCTCTATACAGCAACAGGGCAGAAAGTGGACTCTAAATCTTTAGAAGTTCTGTGGGGGAGCTGTAGGCCTCAAATATTTCTCTGTACATTCAAGAAGAGAACATGCAGCTAAAATGTGTGATGGTAAACCCTTTAATTTACTGTGTTAATGTCATTTATGCCTAGCATTTTAATTTCTCCTTTCTCCTTTTACCTTATTCTCCCCCTGACAGCTGTGAACCACATAAGCAGCTACTTCAGAAGTTTGACTTTGTCATATTATTGTGTGTCACACCTGAAAATGTAGCTTCTCCCAAAATATTACTGCCTTAGTTCCTGTGGCAAAGAGACTGAAGCCTTATTAGGTCAAATGATCTATTCAGGGTATCTGGGTGCTACTTTGAATGAGACAAGAGCACTTATCACAAAATACTCTGCAACAGATTGGATTTGCTTAAAACTGGCATAGTAATATCCAAACCAACAAGAGGGGTTGTCAGGAGGGACATCCTAAAATGGAAGGACTAGTAATCAAAAGATAATGAAAATGATTAGCAAAATGTGATTTTGAAAGTGTATAACTTTCAGTAGTGGTTTTTCCCAGCTCTCCTTTTTCTTGTAATGTAAGGCATAACAAGAAATAAATATCCTAAAACATAGGCCCATCTACAGCCTGAAAAAAAGAAACTAATATGAAAGAACAGTAACCCCAGCTCTGGGGTTTTTTGTGTTGTTTAAAGCCTTACATAAATCAAGAAGAGGCCCACAAAGGGAAGACTGTTTGGTTTCAGGGACTGGTCTTGATTTTCTGCTTAGGATAATCAAGATCAGGAATCCATCTCTAATTAAAGGCAAGCAGAAAATATGCAGGATTTTCACATACATTCTTTTCATACTCATAGTTTAACGTGTTATGTATACAGTATTCTTTTCCTTTAATTCAACTTTCTCAAATTATGTGCAGACAGCTTCGGCAGCAGGGAAAGGTGGGAGTATTTAAGATATCTAGAATTTAACTCTTTCACTTCTACTACAGAAGGATCTGTTTTTTTATCAAAGGTATTCAATAGAAATGTGGTTTCTATTTTCAACAGAAAACCTCAGCGATTATGTGTGATTCTGTTATGAAGGGGTTTTGGAGGAGATTTTGTTTGGTGGGGTTTTATTGGTTTTGGTTTTGGTTTTTTTTTGGTGGGAGTTGTTTTTTGGTTTTGTTTTTGTTTTCTAATTAAGTAAATTGTAGCAAAGATACTGGCTTGGCTTCTTTGAAAAAAAGTTTAGCTTTTTTAGTTTTGCTTTTAGTTTTAATAAACATAGTGTTTTTTCCTTGTCTGCTTCTGTTGTATCTCTGGTTTGCTTTGCAGTGATTTTCCATGGATATGTCATTCAAGCGAATGAAATTTAAGCAGGATGTGGGTTTTGTCACTGTGATGGTGATGTAGTTTCCCAGATGTAAGTTTTTCACTAAGAAATTAATACTGGCAGATTGGGTATTACAGTAAACCGAACAAGCTCGAGTGTGTGGTAGGACCACATCATTTTGCATGGTGATGTTCAAGTTCCCCTCTCTCCTCACACAGTGAAGTCTGGGGTTGATTTACATGAATTCTTAGATTTCTAACAGCAACACCCCGTAACCTGAACTATTCCTTATGCTTTTGGATCCCTTTCTGAGATGTATTGCTGGCAGTTCTATCACTGAATCAGTATAGCCCAATGAAACAATGTCTGATGTCTAGTTTTTAATAGAGGTGAAGGTTTCTGATGATATATGTGGTTACATTTAAATCTGTGACAATAAAACAGATGAAGATTAAAGTTTGGCTGAGATAGGTCTACCCTGAGATCCTTGTCACCTAATGCTTAGAGAACACTAACACAACTTTGTCCATGAAATATCTTTTCCCTAATTAAAGAAGGTCTGTGCGTTGAGCTAGATGTGCTAGCACTAGATTGTGCTAGGGCAATTGTCCAGAGTGGTTTAAATCATAAGCTTTTAAGAAGGGCAATACTGAGGTAATTTCCAATCAAGGAAAGGATTTGATATTTTCAGCCAAAGAGTTTTCTCAGGAAAACAAAAAATTAATAGCCAATTTCCTTGAGTAACAGAGTGAATGCTTTTACTCCTTGATGTTAGAATAGTAATAACTGTGCAAGGAATACTGGAACATTCTTTTGTAATGACTATTTATTTCTGTGGGCTGTTGGTTTAATAGTTAGAGGCTTCCTGTAAATAATTTACATTAATGTGGGTATTTTTGGGGTATATATATTTTTTTTATAATATGAGCAAACATGCACTGCTCACTTGGTTAGTCACCAGTACATCCTTGATTCTGTCTTTTTCTTTCTTTTCTGTTCATATTGACTCCACTGCTTCTTCTTCTGAAAAAAAAAATGAACAGTAAGAGAGGCTGAAAGTGGAAAGCAGGCAGCTAGGTCTAAAATAATTCAAGAAGACATTACCGAAGAGCGAAGTTTAGCTTCATCAAAATGCAAGTAAGTTGTCCGTTCTTCCTGCAATGAAATCCTCCCCCATTGCATCCCCTCCACAAGACCAAGTACTTTTTGGTTTCTGACTATTTTCAGGCCTGCAGTATTGTAGCACACACCTGTTGTGGTTTTGCTA
>WBMZ01011728.1:13026-37864 GCA_013400975.1 Atrichornis clamosus | reverse complement strand
TCCCGGATCCATGGGAAAACCCCGCCCCGCCGCCGCCCGGCAGCGGCAGCCGCACCGCCGCACCGCCCGCGGGCCTGCCGCCTTCCTCCCCGCCCCGCGCCGGGAAGCGCCCGCTTCCCCCCGCTTCCCCCCGCTTCCACAGCCTCCCCCCCACCATGCCCCGGGAGCAAATCCCGGGGGTGACGGAGCGGGAGGAAGCGGGTGCGCGGCCCCCGCGGCATGGGAGGCTGGATGCAAACGCGGGGGCAGAGCCCCCAGCGCGTCCCCCTGCCCGCGGTGAACCCCTGTGGTGCTGCGGTGCCCCGCGACTCCCCCGGTGTAGCCGGTCAGGAGGGGTCAGGACCCCCCCGGAATCTGGAGGGACCCCCCTGCTGTCACCACTCCCAGCTGTGACTTTCCCTGCCCAAGCCCCCTGGATGCACCGAGGGGACCTGGCAGCTCGTCCCCCCCAGTGGAATGGGGGGCTTGGCAGTGAGCGACCCCCGCCAAGGGGACAGTTGGCCCCTTGCCCCGGTTCTGTTGCTTTTTGTCATTAAGATTAATTAAAACGGGGTTCTGTGCCTGCCATCAGAAGGTGACACCAGGCCCATGCCAATGGAAGTGCAAAACCTCCCACCTTTTTTTGTGGGTGCCACCCCCACGGACAGACCCTGGGGCTCCCTGGGGCTCCCAGGTGCTCCCACGGACAGGTCCAGTGTGTCCCAAAATCCGGAGTGCTTTGGGAAGCCCCAGCCCCTCTGAGCCCATGCCATGTGCCCCGCCGGGCTCAGGATGCTCTCCCTGGCACAGCACATCCTGCATGGGTCAGTCCTGCTCCCACGTCCCAAGAAATTCCTTTAATGTGGAACTGCCGTCATTAAGCAGCCTCCAAGCTCTCGGCTAATTTCAAAACCTGCCCATTTAAAGATCTTTTCAGGGAATGCAGCACATGTGTTAAATCTCGGCGCTGCAGGCTTTAATCTTTTAATAATCATAAATTGGGAATTAGCTTTCCACAGACCAACAGCTGAATCTCGGGATGATATCTTGACTCGCTAAGCATTACGGCTTTCTTCCCCCCCCTTTTCTTACCAATTCTGAAGGATAAAAGAGTCACTCGATAAAATTTTGAAAACTCGCAGGAAAACATGCTGGGCTGTCCCCCTGAACACCAAGGGCGACACGGCTGAGTTTGTGGGAATTCTCTGGGAGGAGAACGTAACCACACACTGCATTTAATCCCTATTGTTGGCCCGACTCATGCTTTGCTTTTAATTTGCTCCAATGAATCATTCCCAGTTTGGCCCCGCAGCCGGCGCTGTAATTTGGGCATTCCCTGGCACTGCTGGGATGTGTGGGACATTCCCACACCTGAGTGCCGGTGCCTTGTGTCCTGCTGAACCCTCCAGGCTCTTTGGAAAAACCTTTCCTGGCCTGAAAGCTCGGTTTGGTGCCCTCAGCCTGGGACGGGGGCGGGGGGGTGAAATTCCAGCGGGATGTGGAGCTGCTGGAAGGACCCCGAGGGCCAAACAGAAGGAAGGAGAAGGGAGGCAGGGAGGTGGGAAGGAAGAGAGGCAGCAAGGAAGGAAAGGAAGAAAAAAAGACTGGGAAAAAAAAAAAAAAAAAGATGGGGGAGAAAAGAAGGAAAGAAAAACACTTGGAAACATTCCCATTCTCCTGGCTGATCAGATCCTGGGCCTTTCATCTCCAGTGCAATTTCAGGTGCTTTGCCACATCCAGGCTGCCAAAAGCACACAAGGCAGACGTGCTGTAGGAAACAGCATCATCCTCCCGCAGACATCAAAGGCTCCAGGAGAATACATTTATTTCAGGAGCCTTTTCCTCTCTCTCGCTCGCGCACACGTGACCACAGGAACAGCAATTCTGGGCTGAATTATGATTTTTGCTTTGTGGGAGGTGTTTTTTTCTGGGGAGTCTAAATGGCAAGCAAGTCGAGCCCGTTCCTCTGCAAAAAAGGGCACCGAGGTGCAGGTTGTGCCACTGGAAATAATAAATGTTGGCTTTAGAAGAGTCTTTGGAAGGTTCAGGGATCTGTTTCCTTATGAGACCAATAAAATGCAGAACAACAGCCCTTTGTGCAATCTCCCTGAAAATAGGGGAGATTGTAAAAAACACTGTGAGGAAATCAGTAATAACCAAAAACTGATGGCCCTCCTTTGGCAGTTCGTTCTGAAGGCATTAATTACATAATTGCAGCGAAGAAAAAAAAAAAAAAAGAGCATTAATCGAGCAAGGTTTTCAACAGAATCTACATCAAGTGATGCAATTCCCAGGCTGGGAGCAGTGCTTACTGACTGTGCTCCTCTCCGGAGAGAATTCCATGTGATAACTTGGGAGAATTTTTGTCGTTCTGAACCTCTGACATAAACACCCAGCCCTTCTCCTCCGGTTTCAGACGTCTTCAGGTTTCAAAGCTCGGTGAAATCTGGGGAAAGACTCTCATTTCTTTAAGTAAATTCAGATTAAGGCGGAATTCTCTTACCCCAGGACTGGTATTTTGGAGATGCTGCCTTGCCTTACACCGAGCCTTATTCCCGCCTAAGCCCACACTGGGACGTGCTCGAGGATGTTCCCCATTCTGCGGGGTTTTACACCCTTTTAGTGGCAATTTAAGCTGCACAATGGGGACAGGATGGGACACAAACAACCCTCTGGCACCCTCCGCTCCGCTCCGGGGAGATGGAGCCGCACAGCTGTGGCCAGCTGTTCCTGCCCACAGCTTCCCACCCCTGGAGCAGGGAGCACACAGGGGCTGCGGGAAAACTCCCCCCTGGCCACAACCATGGTGTAAAAGAGCCCAGAAACTTCCCTGTTTGCAGCCTGGGAGCAGGAGGTGGGAAAAGATCCATCGGCACTGGCCAGAAAACGACAAATCCCTGGGAAGTTTGCGGGGTGTCAGAGGAATGTGGGGGTGTGGGGACATCAGGGTGGGCAGTGGTGCAGACTGCCCCTCTGCAAGGCTTTTCTCCCTATAAGCAGCTTTTCTCCCTCGCAGCTCGTGTGCATCTCTTTTACGTCTATTTTATCACCACTGTCGTTCGCCAGCAAGGTCCGTGGGAGATGCCAAGGAAACAAATGGCAGGACTGGTGAATTCTGGAATGGCAGCTGGGCTTGCATCCACTCACTGGCATTTATCCCAGTGCATTTATTCACTTGCAGCTGGAATTGCAATTATTCGCTTGCATTTCACCCTCCTCTCCTGCCATTGCTCACTTGTAGTTAGTGCTGCTCTGGCTGGGTATAATTTGGGTTTTACAGCTTGTGTCACCAGTGCTGGGGAAGTGAAAGCCTTTAAACTGTCTCTGCATGGAGACCTGGGATTTTCCTTCTTAAGGCTTATGTGAAAAGTCCCTGTGATTCCTCTCTGGGCATGGCCTATATATTTAATCTTGATCCCTTAAAAAACCCCGTCATGTTCGTGCACGTTGTGTTTTTAAATAAAAACAGCTTAAAGGCTCTTTCTGCCCCAAGACTGACGGTGTGAGACAGGTTATTAATCCTAATATTGTGTGGGATGAGACGAGGGCCAACAGCAGCGCACAAAGTGCTGGTGGCAGTCCCCACTTCGGATACTCTCTGGATCTCCCGCTCTCTTTGATCCCCTAAACCCAATTTTATTACAGCCAGGCTGCTAAAAATTGGGAAGCCCAACTCCAAAGCTTTGCAGCTGGGGTGGAAAGGCTCATAAAAGGCCCCGGGTCCCAGGGGGCTGACAGGGGGTTTTGTCTCCGCGCCTGTGCCCCGGCCGTGCCTCGTTCCCCGGCGCTGTTTGTTCTGGGCATTGTTGGGCAGACAGCTGTGGCTGTTCAGCCACTCCAGCGCCTGTTTGCCCAGGGATTGGGCTGTAATCCCTCCTGGATTTCCCTGGGCTTGATCCCATGCAATCATCCCCCGCCATCCATCACTTTGGATAGTGTGTCAAAGGGAATGCTGGAGGAGAAATTAAGACATTAAGGGCTGGCAGATTGCGAGGAGGTCCTTTAGTGGACATAATGTGTAACAAATTACAGCACAGCCTTCGGCCCCCAGCATCCTGTGCAAGCCTCCCATGGCCTCTTTTGTCCCTCCGCAGTTTACAGCTCTAATCAGCTGCAATTAATTATCAGGGTCGTAGGACTGGCAGAGTGCCCCAAAGGAGCCCAGGGCCAGAGAGGGGTTCGGGAACACGGAGCAGTTTTTGTGTGTCCTGATCCATCCCACCCCGACCCGTCTCTGCTGTGCTCTGCTTCTCCTCATCCCTCCAATGCCAGTTGGAGTCACTTCCAACAGCATCAGGTCAGGAAAAATCCACAGGCTCAGGCTCCAGCAGAGCCATCTCCCCGTTATCCAGTCTGGCTGTGTCCAGGTGCCTTTGCAAAGCTCTGGAGTCTCATGAACCAAAGGCTCTTCCATTTTTTATTTAGATTAGTTATTCGTAAAAAATATGCCACGGAAGGGACTGTAAAGCTTTGGGACTGGGCAGTGGGGGAGTCCCCATCCCTGGAAATGCTGAAGAAATGTGTGGATGTGACTTGAGGACGTGGTGAGCAGGGTGGCGGTGCTGGGTCGGTCGTGGTTGGTCTTTTAAGTCTTTTCCAACCTTAACAATTCCATGATTCCACGATTCTGTAACTGTGCCTGAAGGTGTGCAAAAGGCTCCCCTCTTTCCTGCCTGGGCTGGGTTTTCACTCTTGGAATTCCAGGCGCTTCCAGGCCGGGCACGTTCCCGGCGTCCGGCACGCGCTGCCCGCTCCGGCGGCTCCGCCAGGGCGTGCACGGAGCACGGTCGGAGCAAACCCGGGGCACTCCTGGCTCCCGGGAGCTGTCGGGGCTCTCTCAGCTGAAGGCAGAGATATTTCTTAGAAAACTTACTGTCTGCACTAATAAACTCTTCTTCGTTAAGGACATCCTTTTCAGGGCTGCGAAACCGTGGGAGCGCGGCGATGGCAGCGCCGTCGGAACCTTGCAACATTAGAAATGGAGATTTTTATTTTTTTTTTCCTTCTCCTTCTTCTTCTTCTTTTTCCCGAGGCTCTTTTTTTTTTCACTGGGAAGCAAATGGGGTTTAATTTCTTTTCTCCCCTCCCTTCCTCCTTCCCCGCCCTTGGAAACCTTCGCGAAAGGAAATTGCAGCGGCGCACACAAAACCCCCTTTGCTGAAGACTTTGCCCCGGTTTTGTCTCTCCGTGCTGAGAGCCTGCGCTGAGCCGCCGCCACAGAATAGAGCAGCTGATTGAGACAGATGTTCCCTTCTTTAGCAAGTGCCAACACTTTGCCCAAACACAGATTTGCTGACTTACCCTGCGCTGGAAAACATCTTGAAAAGGCGGCGGAGATAAAAAGGCCGCGAGCGGAGGCGCCTTGTGTCCAGATTTAACACAGCCCAGTGCTCCATTCTCTGAACCCAGGCCTGGTTGAAGAGGTCCCTTTCACTGGGTCCTGTTCATTTGTTGATAGATAATAGGGGCTGAGTTGCAGCAATCCGTGTGCAGAAAGCAGAAAATAGAGTCAATTACATCTGTATTAGGTGGCCTTGGGGAGAAAATCTCCTTACATGCCTTGCACTGATACAGTTCTTAATTATATTGGCTGAGGAGCTGCCTGTGGTAAATCCCAGCACCATTCGAGCTGCTCTAAATGTGGAGCCTCAAATATCTCCTGGGAAGGTGCTGCTGGGGATGGGACTTTCCGGCAGGGCTTTAATTGGGGCTGTTTAATTGGCCCTCAATAAACATCTCACAGTGAGAACATCACCCCCTCTCTGTGCCCGGGGCACCTGGCCCTGCACAGCCCCTTTCCTGCTGAGCCAGGAGGGATGGCACAGCCTCCCAAGGGAATCAGCCTCTCCTGGGTGAGGTCCTGCTGCTCCACTCCTCCTTGGATGGGTGCTGGCGTCTCCCGGAGTTTGGGACAGCACACGTTTTAACTGGGAGTAAGGGAATGATGCTTCCTAAGGGACATAGGAGCATGAAAAACACATGGAAGTCCTTTTATTCCTCAAGTTTTTATGCCGAGCAGGTAAACTCCATCCTCCTCTGCCATCCAGCACTGATATCCACGATATTTCCCAGCCCTTTTCCTTTGGCTGTCCCTTCATCTTATTAAGTACCTGTTCTCATACCTGGGGAAAAGGAAGGAAGGGGGAAAAAAAAAAAAAAAGCCAGCAATTATATTTACTTTGCCTTTGAAAAGATTTGTCATTTTGCCATCTGTAGGCGAGCATGCTCCCCCACAATGGGTTTTGTTTGACTTCTCTGGTTAAAGGGTCCCTGGGTTTTTTTTTCCCGGCCCCATCCACAGCTTGCTTTCCCCCCCCACCCCCGCCTCATTCTTTTCACCGGGGCTGTTGATGAGCTTGGCCTAATCAGATTAACTCAACCCAGACACAGCAGTGGCAGTTTATTCTCTTTTAAAAGGACTCCACGGTTTCCTACAAACTTTTTGTAAACTCTTCATCTCCGGCTAAACTCTTTTGTAAGCTGTATCCAATGGAGTCTTTGAGAGCCCCACACTCCCCGTCAATGAAGACCTGTTAGAATGGGTCACTAATCCAAAAGAGGGGAGAAATGCCTTTAAAGCCGTGCACTGAGGCATTGGGAGCACGGACGGCAGGAGAGAATTGAATTCCCAAAACGCCGGAACATTTCACTTGAGTCCTAAAATCAATATTTTCGGAAAAGCCCGACTTGTTTACAAGGCTAACGAAATCAGCTGATTTCCTCGGGAGTTCTCCGGGTGCTGGGACATCCTTTGGGGTCTGTGCTCTGGCCAGCCCACCCTTCCCCTCAAACAACTGCTCCAGGAGCTCGGGAGAATCCGGGAAAACAAAGCAACAGCTTCTTGGTTGGTTTTTGCACTTCTGGGTGTTCACGGTGCTTTTCTTCCGGCAGGCACCAGGAAAGGGTCTGTCTGCACCAGAATTCCTGATCCACGTTCAGAATCACAGAATCCCAGGATCACTGAGGTTGGAAAAGCTCTCCAAGGTCATCGAGTCCAAGCTGTGCCCAGTCCCCACCTTGACACCAGCCCAGAGCCCTGAGTGCCACATCCAGGAATTCCTTGGACACCTCCAAGGATGGGGACCCCAAACCTCCCTGGACAGTCCAGTCTGATGTTTAGCAGCCTTTCTGGGTAGAAATTCCAACCTGAATCTCCCTTGGAGCAGCTTGAGGCCGTTCCCTCCCATCCTGTCACTAAAATGAGGGTGGAAATCTCCTGGTTGCCTCCGGGAGTGTTTGGTGATGGATCTGGGAACAACCTGGGGTAGTGGGAAGGGGTGGAATGGGAAGAGCTTTAAGGTCCCTTCCAACCCAAACCATTCCATGATTCCATGACCTTCCACTCCCCCAGGCTCCCATTTCTCTACAGGCACTTCTGCCTGTAGAAAAACCCCAATATGGGCACATTTTAACATCCAGAGATCCCCCTGCTCGCATCAAGCCGGACCTTTCCCTTCCAAGATTTCCACTCCTGTAGCCGGAGTGACTTTGTGATTGGCACGTCTGAGCAGCTTCATTGTGGAGAGGATTTCATGGCATTCTCTGGGAGTTTCCCCTTCTTTAGAGCAGCACAGAGCAGATTAACGTTGTGACTTCATCCCCCCCGCCATTGTCACCGTGGCTTCGAGGCATCCCCTGGCTTTGATAAAACTTCGCCCCAGTCAAAAACGAGCCAAGAAGAGCCCACAAAGCGCACAATGAGCAAAACAACTCCCTGAAAAATACCCCATTGTCTTCCAGGAGGAAGAGTGGGATTTTTCATGGTATCAGCTTTATATTAAAAATTCAATGGAAGGGCGAAAAGAGTTGTCTCGGTCGGGAGGGACAGCCAGGACACCCAGTCTGGCCACCTCCCCCTCCCTGCAGAGCAGTGACAGCCCTGGTCCCTCCCTAGCTCGGGGCCTTGGGCCACATTTGCTCCTCTGAGCATCACAGGGACCGTGTCACCTCTCCAGACGTTTCTCATGGAGCTTTTTCTCTCCGTGGGCTGAACCTGAATGCTCCAAACTTCCTCCGAACAGGGCAAAATACTAATTTTTGTTTCCAGTTTCCGCCTGTTGCTCTTCCTAAAGGAATGATGCCCGGAGCGAAAGCCGTTGGAAAATAAAATGAGGAGAATGGAGTGTAGGATTTGTGTTTTGAAAGAGGTGGAACTTGAATAATTCTTAATCCGAGCTTTAAGGAGCGGTGCGTGAGGCGTGGGAGGAAGGAAAATGGGCACAGCCAGAGACAAGCAGCCAAGATCGCAGGACAGTTTCATCTGTGAGACCCCGAGGAGCTGCCAGTGGAGTGGTCACATCAACCCAGCGCCACCAAACCACGTCCCCAGGTGCCACATCCGCGGGTTTTTTAAACCCTTCCAGGGAGGGCGATTCCGCCACTTCCCTGGGCAGCTTATTCCAAAGCACTTCTGGTGCAAATCCTGCTGAATTTTTTGCCAGGAGAAACCCACCCTGCAGGGTCCCCTCTCCATCTCCCAGCTGGTCCCCTCTGTCCAGCCAGGGTTTCCCGGGTGGATTTCTCTGCCTGTCCCTCACCGTGTCCCTCCAGACAGCTTGGTCACTGCGCCAGCTGGATCATCGGGAAGGAGGGTCCCGGATCTGCACTCTCCAGGTTGCAGGAAGGGGTGGATGGGTGTGGATGAAGGGGCTGCATTTCCTCTGGCCCCTTTGCAGGACTTCCCATTTCTCCCTCCAACATTTGGAGTTTGTGGCAATTGGAAGCGAGTGATGAAAAGGGAACTACTCTGGCTGTGGAGGGGCTTTTCCCGGGATGGAAAACTAAACCAGCCCCTCCGGAAAAGGCCAGGGGACCTGGGAATGCTCCACTTGCCAGGCTCTTCCCAAGTGTCCCAGTGGATGCAGCAGGGTGAATCCAGAGGCTCCATGGGCTCCCCACAGGGTGGGATGTGGCCTCGGGACCACCAGGTCTCACCCCCCCACTCATCCAAAGCCTGGTCCTTACCCCCAGGTTTTAACAACAGGAAACCTTTTGTTTAAGAAAAAAAAAAAGGGAAAGAAAGGGAACTGGGGCTTGGGAAAGGCAGGATTTGCTCCTACCTTATTAAATGCTAATTGGGATTTTAACAAGGATTGTCCAGCCCCAAGCAGGTGGCCAGTGACAACGTGAAGAGCAAGTGGTGACATCAGGAGAGGCTGGGAGAGCACTGGGAGCTGGCTCGTCCTGTCTGAGCCCTGCCTGCCCGTCTGGCACCCATGAATAATTAATCAATTAATGATACACCTCTCTGCTGCACGTTAAACACGATGGCAGCTTGGAATGAAACCTGGTGCCGTGCAAAAACCTGGAGCTGGGGCTGGAACGGGGTGGGAAGAGCGTGGGGAGCCCTGGGGGTTCTGTGGAACCCTTTGCAAGGGGGGGTTAAACCCTGGTGGTGTGGGCTGGGTGCATATTTGGGACCTGGATCTATGGAAAACACAGTCCTTGGAGATGCTTGCAGAGCTGGGGTGCTGAACTGCAGCACGAGCGGTTCCCTCCCCGGGTTTGTAACCGCTCAGCAACCGAATTTGGGCCGGAGGAGCAAATCCCAGCACGGCGTTGGTCAGGCTTTTCCTGTAGGTTTGCTGGAACTGCTCAGTCAGGACCTGCTGCCCTCCCTCCGAGGGGTTTTTCAGGTCATGCTCACAAAAATGAAAAAGACCAGTGACCCCCAAAGAGCTGACACCAGGAAATGACTGCAAGCCGAAAAGAGAGAACTCGGTGAAGGCTGCACAGGCGGCCACGAGTTTTAGGGACGCTGCCTCTGTTTGTTCTGGGCCAGCCCAGCTCCGTGGGGCGTGCTGGGCTCCTGAACACCCCGGATCTGTGGGAGCCCCAGCTCCTGGGGGATGTTGGCCAAGGCCCTGGCTCCCCTACAGCAGGAGCTGGAAGGGAAACGCAGCAGGAGCAGGTGGGGAGGGGAAGGAACACCTGCCCCAGGCAGTTCCATCCCCTCGGAGGTGGCTGCGGGCACCTCCTGCCCTGCACGAGCAGCCACCGGCAGGGGAAAACTTCAGCTCAGGCACCTGAGCTCTGGCAGAGTCACAAGCAGCAGAACCCCAGGTCTTTAACGGGGTGCTCCGGGCAATCCCCGGAGCCGGCAGCGCTCCAAGCACTGGCTGGGAGCTCCCAGCACCACCCCGCGGGCTCAGCACCCCCGTGGGCAAGGAGCCAGCCCCTGGAAACGCAGCTCGTGGAAAAGGGAGCGTGTGCAAGTCCCTGGAAGCGGGTGGGATTTGGGATTCCAGCCGGGATAGAGCGGTGTGCGCAGGCTGGAGGCGTGAGCTGCGCCGGGAAGCCTTTGCCCAGGGTGGTGTGAAATCCTCCATCCTCTCCCAACGTGCCAGGCATGCAAACACCACGTTCCCTTGGTCCCTGCTGCATCGCAGGGGGAGAAGGTTTAATGAAAAATTTAAAGGCCGGCGTCTTAAAATAAATTCCAATCCTGGCTGAAATTTCACAGCGGCTGCTAAATGTCTCTCGCTCCAGGACTTGTGCGCGGGGAGAGAAACAATTGCTCCCTTCCAAGGGGAGAAAAATGGGCCTTGTTCCCTCGCTGGGCTGGGGAGACACGAAGCCAGCTCCACCAGAGGGGTGGGAGGTGATGGATGTAATTAAAAGCCCAGGGGGAGGGAGGGAGGAGGGAGAGAGGGAAGAACAATAAATGGACGCAGCTTATCTTGGGGCTGAAAGCTGATCTGCATGGACATGGAACATATGGTATTTTCAATAATGGATAAACAGTTTAAAGGGGACCTGCAAATGTTGCCTTTTAATGAGCTGGCAGCGGGGTTGAGTGCTGAGTGCCCCTGGCTCACCTTTTATCGGGCTCCCAGGTGCCCCCGGTTGTGGCCAGCGGGGTCCCCGCTGGGCTCTGCAGCCCCAGCGCCCCCCAGGTCCTGTCACAGCTGCCGTGGACCCGCCCCGTGGGGTCCAGGGGGTGGAGGGAATTACCCAGGCTGGATTTTGGCCAGGACAGCAGGGCCAGCTCTCTTCCTCTCGCAGAAAGCTGCTGTGGGATCTTTAATCACCACCGCAGGTCAAGAGGCTCGGTTCCACCACGACATTTCATCTCTCAGACAGCCCAGGGGCCCTCGGCAGCCGCAGCATTCCAGGAGCACTGGATTGTGCCTATTTTTCAGGTGCTGCCTCTGGAAAACAGATGGAATCAGTCCATGAGGGTTCTCTCACGGGCAGGGTTCAGTTTTGGGGCTTTTGCTGAGCCCCAGAGGTGCCAGGCTGGAGTAAAGGTCCTGGCACAGCCCTTCCTGCTGCTCCATGAGCTCTCCGAGACCAGGACCAGGGATCTGTGGGCACCAGGGAAACTCTCATCCCAGAAAAAAATGCTGCTCAGTCTCCTGCTGCTTGTGTGCACCGGGAAGTGCTGAGCCGCTGGAGCCTGGATTTCCCATCTAAGCCGTGCCCAGATAGAAAAACAGGGAAGCTTTGGAGAGGCGAGTTGAGGTCCTGGCTCCTCTTACACCTTGGGAGCTTGAGTAGAGCTCAGGGAACTTGAGGCGCTTGGGAGAGCCGCGTGCAGCCCTCTGAGGGCTTTTCCAGTGATGGGGTTCCATTTAAACTCCGGGTTCATTTCTCTGCTCTCCCCTGGGAAGCAGCCAGAGGAAGCAGTGCCCATCCAAAGTCATCCTTGAGAGCAGGGAGAGGTGGTGGAAGGGAACTAGGGAAGAGTTTCCCTCCGCTCCCGCAGGCAGCCTGGGAGGGGGAGATCCCAGGCAAATCCTTGCTGTACCCACAGGCGACGATCGAGCTGCTTTTTTCCTTGGAATTGCACGAAGAAGGAGAAGCCGTGGGTTTAACCTGAGAGCCCAGAGGAGGAGGCAGCTGGCTGGGGAGGGGCAGGGGGCACGGGATGGGCTGGGGGGGCTGGAACTGGGCACCCTCCATCCCCACCTCTGGCAGCCCCGTAAGAAAACACAGGTTTTAATCAGCTGGGCCAGGGCCGAGACAGCAAAGGGGGAGGGGGCAGTGCCCCTTTTCTCTCCAGGACCTCGCTTCCAGAGGGTTAAAGCAAATCCACTTTGGAGGCTAAGCCTGGAGCTGGCACAAATCTGTGCGGATCCTTCAAAGCCCCGATGCTTTCTCTCAGCTCAGGCTACGGGCACCGTGCTCCCTTTTCATGCTCTAATCTCTGCACATGCTTATGCCTGGAATGATCTCCTTCATCCTTTGGCATTCCCTGATGCCCACCAACAGCTCCCTCCCACCCACGCCGGCCTGGGTTTCGTGTTTGGGTCGGTTTCTGTGGGACCAGCCTCGAGCATCCCCCGTGCCTGGAGTCCCTTGGGAAAGGAAAAGCTCACTGGAGCTCACCCCACGTGGAGAGGAAGCTGGGGAGCTCTCAAAACCGAGCTGACCGCACATCCCAAGCTCCTCTGAACCCAGGGCTGGGCTCCTCCTCAAACCCCCCACTCCCACCTTCCTCCCCGTCCTTCAGGCGAAGCCCTGCGAGCCTGGGGCGCTTTTTTGGTGAACCGAAAAGACGCACGTGTTTGGGGAGCCATCTCCTTTTGTAGCAGCTCGTTAGGGGGAATCAGTGGCCCCTGACCATCTGTCAGCTCGGAGCAGGTACCTGGCAGAGAGGGGTGGGAAAAGGCGCGGAGGATCCTTAATCCGCTCAGGCTGCGGCCAAGGGAGCGATGCTTCCCACGAAATAATTACAGCAGCCCTGCTGCAAAGTGACAGACCTAGTGAGTGGAAATAGATGAATGTAATTAAAATCCTGGGGAGAGAGCGCTGGAAGACAGGGAGACGCAGAGTGGCAGCGGAGGGAGGAGAAGTGGTGAGGAGCCGGATAACGGGAGGCGGGGAGGCTTCGGGATAGGGACCCTGTGCTCATTTCATTAATGAGCAAAGAGGGGTAGGAACTT
Source organism: Atrichornis clamosus (assembly GCA_013400975.1). NCBI lineage: Eukaryota > Metazoa > Chordata > Aves > Passeriformes > Menuridae > Atrichornis > Atrichornis clamosus. The sequence continues at coordinate 24,998 of WBMZ01011728.1, read as the reverse complement.
CTTAGGGATAAATTCTTGCATTTTCCTTTTACTTGCCTTTAAAAAAAAAAAAATTAAAGGCTGAAGGTTTAATAAGCAGCAGGTCTGAGCGGATGTTTGAGCCCAGCCCGGTGGGATTTGCACCCACAGATGAGGTTTTGCCCTCTGAAGCTTCACCCCAGTGCCTGTGAACAAAGATTCGTGTGCTCTGAGCATCCCTGGTCCGAGAGGCTGCTGGGCTCGGGGGATGCACTGCAAGAAGGCTGCAGGAGACACCTCCCAAATCCTTCCCGGGGATGAGGAGAGGCTGCGACCAGGTGCGAGGGCCAAGTGCTTGGGAATGTGGGGCAGGAATTTTTCAGCAGCTGGGCTGGAACTGGCCCCACAAGCAGCAGAAATCCAGCCACTTCCAGCAGGACTCTGGCTGCAGGGACAGCTTTAGCCCTTCCCACACTGTTCCCTGTCTCTCCTGTCCCTTTGGCAACCTCAGGAGCAGCAAGCCCAGCTCTCTGTGGTCCAGCTGATGTCCCACATCCCTCCCCTGCTTTATATAGCAGGAATTGGCCATCCTGCCATCCTTAGGAAGCCAAAAGCCCCCTTCACCTGCCTTGCAGCATCCTGGCTCCAGCCCTTCCCACCACAACCGCACAGGGATGCCAGAGGAGGGGCCCTGCTGGGATCTCCTGGCTGCGAAAGCCATGCCAAGCTCCAGAAAGCTGCCTCAGCTTGCCAAGAGGCTGGCCAGAGATGGAAACCTCAGGGAATTCATTTACAGGGATCCTTTAAAGCTCCCCGACAGATCCTGCAGCCCCAAGATCCCAAAAACTGCTGGAAAGTTTGGTGAGTCCTTGGCAGAGCTGCAGGGCTGGAGCACTGTGATTGTGTCGACCAGGGCTGGTTGTTCTCCCTCTTCTCTCCTCCCTAAAATCCTTTTTTTTCCTTCTTGCCCTCTCTTTGATGTCTTTAATGACCTTTCCCCACCTCTTGAGACCCCTTTAGAGAGCTCTGGATGGGTGGGCGAGGTTGATTTCTTGGCTTTGCCTGGGTGGGGCTGGGTGCTGAGCAGCCTCTTCCTTGAGGAAGTCACCTTCAGGGAAGGAGTGGAATAACAGGGAATTGTTCCCCTGGCCCTGTTGCTGCCCTGCCCTTGTGCAGGCTGTGCCCCCAGCCTGGGGCCTGGGTAGGATTCCCAAGGAGGAGGATGCTCTGGGGGATAAATGAGCTGGCACAGAGCATCCTGCTCCCACCTTGGTGTCCCCCAACCACCCCCAGTTGGGTTTCAGAGCTCAGGGAGGGCCGAGCACCATGCAGGGAAGGAGGGAAAGGGCAGGGAAAGGTTTGTGTCCTCATCCCGAGGAGATCTTCGCCACCCCATGGCTTGGCACGGACCAGCCCTGGGATTCGCCCCCCATTCCCAGCACAAGGATTTTGTCCCTGCCTCAGGATCTCCAGAGGGAGGCACTTCGTCCCCATCCCCCTCCTCCGCCCTCCCCTCGCTGGGGATGGACGGGAAATTTGAGGAATGCTCAGATTTTACTCATTAGCCCAACCTCCTGCTGGCCCTGGTTTAAAACAACCTGCAGGGGCTTCCCTTGATCGCTGATGGATGAGTGGCAGCCGTGGGGCAGGGCAGACACTGAGCCTGGCTGGAGTGGGGCTGCTCCCCGCTCCCTGCTGGCTCGGCTGCTGAGGCTGGGCATAACTCCCTGCAGTTGTCCTCATGTGGCTTCCTCTCCTCGTGGCCACAATCTGGGCTGGCCGAGGGCCCACCAGGACGTTTCAGTGGTGTCCGTCTGCCCCACCTCTGCTGCTTCTTTCTCTTCCAGTTTCCCCGGGGCTCTGGGAAGGGGAAGGGAGGTGCTTTTCAGAGAGCTGAGCACCTCAGGGATCAAGGAGGGCAGCGGGACCTTGTTTGGGTGCCTGAAAGACCAGGGAGGGCGGTGGGACTTTGTGAGGCCTTGTTTGGGCACCCCAAGAGATCGGGGAGGGCAGTGGGACCTTGTTTGGGCACCCCAGAGATCAGGGAGGGGACTGGGACCTTGTTTGAGCACCNGGGAGGGCAGTGGGACATTGCGGGACCTTGTTTGGGCACCCCAAGAGATCAGGGAGGGCAGTGGGACATTGCGGGACCTTGTTTGGGCACCCCAAGAGATCGGGGAGGGCAGTGGGACCTTGTTTGGGCACCCCAGAGATCAGAGAGGGGACTGGGACCTTGTTTGAGCACCTGAAACATCAGGGAGGGCAGTGGCACCTTGTGAGGCCTTGTTTGGGCACCTGAAATATCAGGGAGGGCAGTGGAGCCTTGTGGAACCTTGTTTAGGCACCCCAAGAGATCAGGGAGGGCAGTGGGGCCTTGTTTGAATACCTGAAACATTAGGGAGGGCAGTGGCACCTTGTGAAACCTTGTTTAGGCACCCCAGAGATCAGGGAGGGCAATGGGACATTGCGGGACCTTGTTTGGGCACTTGAAATATCAGGGAGGGCAGTGGAGCCTTGTGGAACCTTGTTTAGGCACCCCAAGAGATCAGGGAGGGCAGTGGGGCCTTGCTTGCCATGAGTGCTGGTTTCGATCCCACAGCTGATCCAGCTCACGTCATGGAATCATGGAATCACAGAATGGTTTGGATGGGAAGGGACTTCAAAGCCCATCTCATTCCAACTCTCTGCCACGGGCAGGGACACCTTCCACTATCCCAGGTGGTTCCAAGCCCTGTCCCACCTGGCCTTGAAAGCCCTCGCGTTGCTCTCCAGCAGCAGCAGGTCACGGTCCTGCCGGGGCTGTCCTGGAAACTTCTGGAGTGCAGGCCGGACCTCCAGCCCCGGCAACCACCAGCCCTCTCAGGGTTCTGTGTTGGGAATTCCGGGTTCCCCAGACGCCAAGAGGCCCATGCCCTGGATTCAGCCCTGGATTCAACCCTGGATTCAACCCTGGATCCAGCCCTGGCTCCGGGCACCCGTGGAGCACGGGGGTGACCTGCATCCCCTCCGTGGAGCTGCCCTTCCCGGCGCTCCTGGAGCATCCCGAGCCGCACGCACCCTCCTGCCACCTGCAAAGCGCCCGGGGCGAGCCGAGAGCGCTTTTCCCCCATCCCAGGGACTGCGGCAGGCTGGGAGAACAGGCCGCGTGCTGGGATGTGCCTGCAGCCTCCACCCGCGCTGGAGCTGCTCCGTGGAGCCTCGGGAATGGCTGCGCAGCCACCCAGCCGGAATCATCCTGCCCTTTTGTGCGAGATGTTTGGGTTTGGGGTTTTGTTGTTGTTGTTGTTGCGGGGGGGAGGCTGTCGCTTTGGTTTTCTTGGAAGCATGTCCCTCCATTTTTGACGGGAAGAAGCTGGCGTTTCATGAAAGCCTCTCCCTCATTATTTAACGCTAAAGCACTTCAATTAGTTTCATTTGATTTACTTTGATGCTTTTGTTCCCGGAGGTTTTCCAGCGCACACAGGGATGCTCCACCTCTCCCGGGCTGCTCCACTTTGATCTCCAAGGGCCTCCTGCCACTCCCCGGGCGCTGGGACTGAGGCATCCAGGCACAGCATCCCCTGCTCTGGCGCTGGCACCGCCGGCACCGCGGCGCTGGCTGCCCCGCTTCCCCCCGGGCTGTCGTCACCCCCATCTGTTCCAAAACCAATATTGACTCGGGAGCGGGGGAGCCTCCCGCCAGGCTGCTTTAATCAAAGCTTTCCCCGGCAAATGAAGTTTTTCCAAGGAGGTCTCCAGGTGCTCGGGCTCGGGGAGCAGGACACAATGGCCATCCCGGCGGGGGTTGGCTGCTATGGCAAAGAGGGGGAGCCGGAGGGGCCGGGAGCCCCGGGGAACGCCGAGGGTTAGGCGGGGGCTCCGGGAGCCAGACAGAGGTTGGAGCGCGGAGCCAAAACATTTCGCATTTGCAAAGCAATTAAGGAGGGGAGAGCGGTGGGGACGGGAGGTTGAGGCATTTCGGCACCGAAATTCCTTCTCATGGGAATGCTGCAGCGCAGCCCTCTCTGCCTGGCAGAGCCCTGGACCAGAGTCCCACAGTTTGTCCACAGAGCCTTCCCTTTCCCTTGCCCAGTTCCTTTGCCATTCCCGTTCCCATTCCCATTCCCATTCCCCTTCCCATTCCCATTCCCATTCCCACTCTCCATAGCTTCCAAACGCTGTTGTTGACATCCTCTCTCCTTCTTTTCCAGAGCGAGCAGCAAGGTTTGGGCCTCTCCTGATTTTGCAGGAGAAGAATTAACGCAAGGTTGGGAGTGACCACGAGCTCCCAGGAGTTGGCTCCAAGGGCCGGAGCAGAGGGAAGAGTGGAAAAATCCAGGGAAAGCTCTTCTGCCTCCATTCAACCCCCGTGTTGGGGACTTCTCCCTTGTTTGGGGGCTTGGTGGGGTTGTACCCGTGACAGGGCTGAAATAGGGAGCAAATTGGGTAGAAAACATGGAAGTCAGTGAGGGGTGTGCTGCCCTACTGGCTTGGAAGCAGGAATGCTTGGGAAAACCCCCTGGGTGATGTCCAGGCTGGCCCTGCAAGGTCAGGACTTGCTCCCAGCATTCAGGTGCCACTGGGAGGGCACAGGGACATCTGTCCCCCCTGCTCCGGGGGGACACCCCAGCCCTGCACCTGGGGGTGACACCACAGCATCCCAATTCCTTGGCCACCCCCACCATCCCTTCGCAAGCCAGAGGAACGGAACACCCAGCAGGTGAGTCCGGAGCAGCACAGGGAGAGCTCAGCACCTTCTGAGGGCAAATGTGGGGGGGAAAAAATACCAGCAATTGGTTAAAAACGCCTCTGTTGGAAACAAACGGCCAGCTCAGAACAATGGGTGAGGGGAAGGAGAGGGGCTGGCTCCGGGATCTGCGGGATGGGAGGAAAAAGATGAGGCGCTGAAAAGCAGCCTTGGGAAATAAAGCACAATCTTCACACCCCTTGTCAACTGCTGGGAACATTTCCCCTGCCACGGAGGTCGGAGCCCGGGGGCGTTTTGAGGAAGGGGCAGTAGAAATGAGGGTTTGTGGTTAAAAGCTCAGCAATTGTAAAATTGTAAGAACAGCCTTCCCGGTAAAAGCAGCGCTTTTATTTTCCCGCTTTACAGGGAATGGAATTCGTTTAAAACCAGCAGCAGGGAAGCACTGCAGCTCCTTTTCCAGGGACAATGGCGCAATAAGTGTATCAACACCCTGGCCGGCAGATTTTGCCTTCCTGATGAGACCAACTATTGCCTGGAGCCTCCCTCACCCCTGGGTGCTCCAAATCGGGCTCTTTCCTTACCAGACTGGGGGCTCAGGGGCACGGCCGGGAGCCTGGCTCCGGCTCTGCTTCCCTGGAATCCTCACCCCGCTGCCCGCAGGCACCTGCCCTGCAGGGAACCACAGCCAGAGGCACCGGCTCTGACTCGGGGGCTCCACAGCTGCAGGAGCGCTGGAAAATTTTGGCTGAGTTTTCCGGCATCGCTGTGTTACCTGTCCCAGTGAGCACCTGCTTGACCTGGGAACTTCCCAACGGGGTTTGTTCTCCCAGCGCCCCCCGAGGAGAGCAAACAGGAGAGCAAACAACGAGTTTTTTCACTCATTATTCCGCTTACCAATACTTGCCACTTTCTGAAACGAATTCTCTGGAGGAATTAAACCGAAGATTATCTCGGGACCAAGGAAAACCAAACCCTTTCCGGTCCTCAGGAGGCCGAGCTCCAGGGCTGCTGGAGAGGGGGATTGAAGCCACACGGAGCTTTCCTTTTGCCTCCAGATTTTGGGGAAGGGACATTAAATTGCTCCCCGCTGGCGCTGGGCTGGGAACTGGGGATGCTAAACCTCAGCTCTCACTGGCTCAGGCCATCGGTTCCTCCGGGGCGTCTCTCCCATCCTCACGTTTCACAGAATCACTGAGCTTGGAAAAGACCTGGAGAGGTTGGAAAAGACCTGGAGAAGTTTCCCCGGGGAGGGGAAAGCTCCCTGCTCTCCAGGCAGCCCCGGGCTGGGGCTGGGGTTGCTCCCTCCACCCTGGCCTGGAGCGGGAGGCAGCGGTGCCGCTCCCATCCCACCGGGAATGCTCCTCCATCCCGGGCAGCCCGGGGGACACGCGATTATTTCCCCGTTGATAGGGTTCAGCGGGACTGAAAGAGCTACACGCCCTCGGGTAATTTGTCGTTTGTCGGTGCTGAGCTGACATTTCACTGAACCCGGGGCAGCAGCAGGCACCGAGGAGCGAGGAATCGCTCCCTATTGTAATTCCCCAGGCGCTGGGAGCTTGGCTAATAGGGGACATTCTTTCCTCCCAGGACTTCCTCCACGACTTTAATGCATTCAGGATCAGCTTTGGGTATTTGGACTCGGGAATGGCAGCGTTTGGGTGACTCTCATCCCCGTTTTCCAAGCATGAATATTATCCCGATTTTGTTCTGCATTGTTCATAACCCGGGGAGGGGACAATTAATCAGAGCAGAAGGGGACTTTATTCAGCTGGAATTCCTTCCAGGGCTGCACCACTGAGAACAAATTAGCAGTCCACACGTTGCAATTGGCCTTTTCCGTGGACAGGGAGTTTGGGATGCGGGCACCTCTGGGGGAACACGCAGCCTCCCCTGCCCTGGGGGTGTCAGCGGGGCTCACTGAGCTTATCTGGAGGAACCTCAAAGCACCAACCCAAGCACTTAAATTCCCATCTGCTCCCAGTTTAGGATTTCTGCCTTCCCCACCTTCTCCCGGCTGCTGTTTGTGTGTCCGGGCAGTGAGGGTTGACCGCTGCTGGGGTGGCCGCAGCCCTGGCACGATGCCGTGGACCGGGTGGAGCCTGCTGGAGTTCAGGGATTCCATCCGTTCGTTAACTGCTGATGAAGACCTGGCACCTGACTGCCAGCTCTTCCCAGAGCACACAGCCCTTGTGAAGGTGCTAAGCACGAATTCCTCCTCCCCGCGGAACGCAGCGACCCCGAGCCATTGTTGTCCATCAGCTCCTCCCTCCAAACCCTTTCCCAGATGAAGGATCAGCCTCCCTGTTCCCTGCAGCACACGGCAAACGCTGGCACTGCCCTGGGGGAGTTCCAGGATTCTCTCGAGGGGCTCCGGTTGGGAGGTGGAGTGGATGGTCCTTAGCTCCCTGTGGTTGGGTTTTGGGAGCTCCCGGGATGGCGAAGCAGAACTCCACCCTTGGAACACTGTTCAGGAAAAGTTTGGAAGGAATGGGCAGAGAAATTGGGGATGCTGAGCCACACTGGGAAACGCTGGAGGTGTTGGAAGCACAGGGACAGCCCCTGGACAGTGCCCACAGGCACTGCTGGCTCTGTGGCTGTTCCCTTTCTCTTTTCATTTTACTTTTCTCTTTTTCCTTCTCCTTTCCCTTTTTCCTTCTTCCTTTTCCCTCTCCTGTCCATGGCCAACCCCTGCCCCCAGCCAGTCCCCAGCTCCTGTCCCTGCCACACCAACATCTGTATCCCACTCTTTCTTTCCTAATGACGTCTGCCCTGGGATGCCGGATGCAAAAATACCTCCCCTCCTCCTTCCCAAATCTGGTTTGCATTTCCCAAATTTTATCAGGCGTTGGTTCTTTGAAGTTTTTAGAGGCTCCTGTACTAATGGCAGCCATGGATTTTGGGCTGCAGTGTTCGTCCCCCACGGCCTGGGGGTCCTGTGATGCTCGGTCCCCTCCGTGCCTTGCTGCTCCTGGGACTTTCCCAGATCCAAGGCACGGGGACAAGGAGCTCCACTGGGAGTGTTTATCCAAGCTGACGCTTGGCAGAGTGTGAGGACCTCATCTGCCTGCTCAGCTCCTCCCTCCAGGACCCTCATCCCAGCATCCCGTGGCTGTGGCTCTTCGGGATGAAGCCTCCGAGGTGTCCCAGGGAGCGACCTGCTCGTCAGGCCGGGAGATAATGAGGGTGCCGAGCTTTTCCTCCGGGCCCCGAGGTCTCCGGGGATGTGGCTGAACTCCAGTCGTGCCTTTGCAACACCCCACGCCCCGAGTGTCACACGCAGCCCTTCACAAGGTCCCCGGGGACAGCACACCCCCAGCAATGGCAATGACCTGGCTGATGGGTGCAGGGCGTGCCGGGCCCAGAAAGGTGGATTTTGGAGAGGAGAATGACCTCAGGATGCTCAGACAAGCTGGACCAGCCCTGTCCTTGTGCTGCGGATTTGCTCCAGCAGGCATGAAAGTGGAAAGGGGTGATTCAGCTGCTGACCTGCCAGGCAGCCCCGTGGGGCTGGACGGGTTCTGCTGGAGAGGAGGACGTGTCCCTGCCTGCGCCTGGAGCTTCCAGGCTCACCCAGGAGGGCAGGGAAACCCCGGCTGACCCAGCTGGGGAGGCAGCGAGCTCTGCAAAGAGCTCTCTCAGGAGCTGTGTGCGTTTTGGGGAGGCCGAACGGATCCCCTGACTGAGCCCAGGGGGGCTTCAGGGGCTTTGGCTCGTGGCTTCCACACCAGCGCTTCACAGAGGCCACTCTGGGGAGCAGGACCTGTTTTCCCAAGCCCCCCACAGCCATCCCTGTGCTCACCATTCCCCTAAAAAGGCTTTAAGGAGAGCTGGAGCTTGGCTCGCTCTCCTCCCTCTGATCGATGAGATGAAATTGGATCAGGGAGCAGCAGGAATGTGCTCAGCACGTGCCAAAACCCATCCTCGGATCTCACCCCGTGGGAAAAGGGGCAGCAGGGACGGGGCTGTGAGGAGCAGCCTTCCTGGAAGGCTTTTCCTGCTGGTGTCTGTCCGGGGCATCCCGGGGCACTTTCCAGGTGCATCCCAGGAGCCGCAGGGCCAACAAGAGGGACACCAGAGTCTGGATTCACCAGGACAAGGTCCGGTGGGAAGGATTCCCCCCTCTGAGCAGGGGTAGGGGAACCAATTTCCCAGCGAACCTCCTGCCTGTGGTCAGCCAGCTCCAAACTGGAGCACTTCCAGACTGCTTGGCTTACCCCGGAGCGGTGCCGTGCCGATGGGAGAATTCCTGGGAGAGGAATCCCATGTTGATGTGAGAATTCCTGAGGGAGGAATCGCACCGGAGAGGCCCTGTGCTTTCACCAGCTCAAGGATTTCTGCCTCGCTGTCTCTACCGAAGGTGCAAACCCTGCCTGGAGGGCAGCCAAGCATCCACCCTTCCACCAGGGAGGAAAAGCGATGTGCAGGAGGAGTGGAGACCCTCCAGAGGGCTGGGAACGTGGCGTGGAGCCGCCCTGCCTTCACTCGGGGTAAATGTCACCCAGGGACACGCACACCCCATCCCTGCCCCCGCCGCTCGAACGGGAACAGGGAGGTGGCTGCTGGATCCGCCTGCGCTGCGCCTTGAAATATGGGCTGGTGTCAGCATCCCTTTGGAAAAGTCTCCGTCAGGCAGGCACGCTCCCCTGGGAGCGCGGTGGCGGCGGCAGCCGGCGCACCGCGAGGAGTAAAATTCCCTCCTTTGCGGGAACGGGGCCGATCCGCCCCAAAACGGCGCCGCGGGCAGCGCGCCCGACGCGCCCCGCGAGTCCCGGCAGCTCCCTCCGGGATCAGGAGCTGGAGGGGAGCCAAGACAACAATCAGCCGCATCGGCTCCGGCCGCGATAACGCCGCATTATCAGGCTCCATCCAGCTGCTGAGTCAGCGCTTCCATCGCCCTCCCCGCCTGGCAGGCGACCAGGGACGGGGCTGCTGCCGGAGCCGTGCGAGATCTCAGCCCCTTCCCGCCCCGGGCGGCTTCCCCGGGAGCTGATAATCCCCCCCGGCTGCCCCGCACACCCGCAGGGCTGGGGTGAGTGCCAGGGGCCTGCGGGGTTATTCCTCCTGGACCATCCGGAGCGCGGCTGTGCCGCTTTCCAGGCGGGAGCGCGGATGCGGCGATGGCTTTGGCCATCAGCTGGCGGCTGCCTGGGGTGGCACCGTGCCCACTTCCCTGGCGGAGCGCCTGGCCCCTGGATCCCGCCGGCTGCCGGGATGTGGCTGCAGCAGGCAGGACCAGCCGACATCCCTGTTTCCCTTGGCTCGCCCGTGCCCGGAGGCTCCGGAGAGGAGCGGGATGAGCAGATGGGCAGAGCTGCAGGTGTGCAGGGCTGGGAGGAAGAGAAGCAGCAGGAGAGGGAGGCCCTGAGGAGAACAGGCAGGGAGTGTCACCCTGTGGAGAGTCACTCTTTGATGGTGACATCCGACAGCTCCGGCGGGGCGGCCGCATCCTCTCCGGGCAGGGAGAAATCCAAGCGCCGCTGGATTTTGGGCTAATGCTGGAAATCAGCTCTGGAACCACCTCCCCGGCCAGTGACCCCGGCACCGAGCAGCCACAGCAGCATTTTGGCTGCCAGCTTGTTAACCTCTGCTAATAAATTCCAGGGAATTTCTCTCCTCTCCCGTTCCCCCTGTTCCCATGGGTGCACAGGCAGGGGGAATTTGGTCCAGCACCAGCTCCTGCATCCCAGAGCCTCTGCTGCTGGGAGGAACCAGGCAGGGGATCAGGGAGAGGGAAATGGGGGTGCTGGGAGAGCTCGGCATGATGACAGTGCAGATGGGAATGCTCTGGGAAAGCTGCAGTGTCTCATTTCTTTGCGATATTTAGTGTCTCCACCTGGCACTGCTGTGCATTATCAGCGTTCCCATGTCCTAGGGTTTCAAAATTTCACTTTGACTTATAATTTAAAGCCTGTGACCCAGGGTGGTTTGGAACAGAAGCAGGGCTGGAAAAGGCAGTGTTTTTTGCAGAGCACAAACTCAGCTCCACAGCTCCATTTCCTTCCTACTCATCTTTCAAACCTCCACAGGTTCTTCCCCACCAAGCTTTGCTCAGAGCCTCACTTTTAAATCTGTCACAATTCACTTGGTTTAACAATGAAATGAGAGACAGATCTGAGCAGGCAAACCCTGGCCCAGAACGTTCAGTGTCTTTGCAGCTGGATCCATGAACGTGGGACCAGAGGGTGGAAATTCCCAGCACGTTCAGGGCACGAGCCACACACTAAAAAAAAAAAAATTAAAAAAAATTCCCTGCGAAAGAAGCCAGTGGGAAAAGCACACAGGATGGTGAGAGGAGCTGGGGACTTAGAGCAGCTCATTCCAGGGGATCCCAGCCAGCACCTGCACATCATTCATCTTCTTTTATTGCCCTTTCTCAGCTCCTTGCTGTATTTTAATGCAAAGCCTGATACCCCCCTTTGGAAAGAGACATTCTCCAGGCCTTCCCGTGTGCTTGGGAACGCTGCTGGCCCTGTCTCCTGGCCAGATAAACAGGCAGGAGAAGGATTTGGGATCAGGGAGGTGATGAAAGTGTTTTCCCCATCAGAAGCCTTGCTTCCCTCAGACTGTCCCAAACATGGCCACGGGGTTGTGATCCGGACCCAGATTTTCTGGAATTTCACGTTGGCATCCGTGACTCCAGTCGGCCCCAAGGAAGCACTGGAGTCTAGGTCTAAAAATCAGATTTTTCTCCCACTTCCATGGTATTTTTGTCCTTACAGCCTTCATTCCGAGCTGGGGGGAGGCAGCACCCAGCAGTGCTGGGACAGCCCGTCCCAAAATCTCTTTCCCAGTGGGAACACGCTGCGATCCAGCGTCCAGCACACAGAGCTCCAGAAACTCCACGGCATTGCCCTGCGCTGTGTGGGACCCTGGAGTGCAAGACTGGCTTATCCAAGAGGCTGGAAGGACTGGGATAAGGGGCTAATCCCGGCCGCATCCCTGGCTCCAGCCCCGTGGCTGGGTGGCAGCAGGTGTGGTGTGACACGGTGGCTCCGGAGCTAATCCCTTGTCCCTCTTTTCCTCTCAGCATGGGAAAGCAAATCAATGCTTTTAATCTCATTTTCCAGCTCCCACTCCAGGAGGGGCCCAGGCCCAGGTGAGGATGCCTTGGTTTCCTGGCTCTGCGTGTCCCCTGATCCTACGGATGGGATTTTCCCAGGTAGGGGATGGTGAGAGCTGCTGGAGTCACAGAGAGCTCGAACCCAAACCCACTCAGGACAGGGAGGAGAGAGGACAGGACCCCAAACCCCCTCAGGACAGGGAGGAGAGAGAACAGGACCCCAAACCCACTCAGGACAGGGAGGAGAGAGAACAGGAAACCCACTCA